>CABFPE010000158.1:445915-472345 GCA_900660155.1 Hofstenia miamia | reverse complement strand
ATATATATATATACATGTAGACAATATAAAGTGAATCAAGTAGCAACAAGGTATATATGCAAACAAAAAAAATAAATTCAACGCAATAAAAGATATAATTTTCAGGGAGTTTTTCTGCAGTGTAAATCCAGAAAGTGAAATATTTAAATTGAGAAAACAAAATACAAAGGAAATGAAAGTATTTGGTTGTGGGTGAAGTGCAACAATGAAGTAATCAGGCATAAAAGGAATGCTTGAGTTTCACATCAGTAGAGGCGTTTCATTCCCCTGAACAAACATTTAGGAAAACGAAGTCGACAACTGTAACGAAAGTGGCATCCGCTAAAAGCAAATTTGTGAAAACATGAATATAAACATGGAATTAAAGTCAGTATCATTCAAATTCCTGCCTGGAAAATAAATCCACAGAAGTTTTTGAAAAAGAAGGCTCATATATCAGAAAAATTGCGAAAGAAGGATATGAAAATTATCTGAAAAGACAAACAAAGAGTAGAAGTGTAAAATGTATAATGAAGAGTAAATATTATTTCAAAAGCAAAAAATAATATTTTTACAGATAAATTGAGAAATTTAAGATGCTCCTTTTGAAATGTCTTCACACTAAAACAACAGTCGAGGTTTCTGAAATACAACATTAGCAAGACATTTAAGTATAACTTATTTTAGAATTAACAATATCTCAATATTGTGCTGTGCATCTCTATACGAAAATAGTTGCAATCACCTGATTAAAATAAAACAAAAGTATATACAAAAATTTAAAAAACCATTTCATATGTGCGGAAAGAGAAATGTCAAAACCAAAATGCTAAAGTTCTCTTTACCCTATTTCCACTAGTGTTACTTTTACGTAACAAATAGATTTGTTCGCATTTTCCAAGCCTGTTAAGAAATATTTAAACCTTTTTTGCATGGACACATCGATGGGGTTGAGCACGCTCATGCTATAATGAAGATTTGTGCAAAAACTTGTTATTGTGCACATAAGATTTTTTTTCGAAAAGAAATCCAACTTTCGTAGAATGTTTAAATTATTTCCATACCTAGTGTTCAGATAATATCCATAGGAACAATAACTACCCTTAAATATTTTGTCTTCTGAAGTCAAACTGTGTGAGTCGCGTTCTGACACGCGGTACGCAAATTAATAGATTATAACGTAAAAGAAAGCCTTTACGAAACAAAGCCAGATAGCGAATTTATGTCGAAAAAGAAAAAGGAGACAATTCTCTATCTCGTGGTTTTTACAGATTTTAAATATCTTCATTAGTTCATGAGTTATAAGTGCCTAAAAATTTTTTGAGTAAGCAATCACAAATATTGAAAAATCCCTAGTGGAAAAAGGACTAAACATATTGAATTTTTTCCAAGAGTGAAATAATAGAACAATTCGTGTGTTTCCAACCAAAATATTACATGAAATGTACACTTACTTCGTCAGATAAGCACATGGGGTATTCATTTTCAAAGCACCAATGCAATTTATTCGATTACAGTTTATCTATTGAAGTAGGGGAAAAATTAGGTGTGTTACAATAAATAAAACGCAATGAACAACTATTTCTACAGATATAATCATGATTGAATTTCAATTAAATATTAAAAACGTTTAATTCAATTTGAAATCAGAAGATTTAAGTGTAATTATAAAACTTAAGATCCAAATAATGTTACAATAACCAACCAATAATTGCGAATCAATCTAATTATAACTTAAAATGATAAAAAGAAACGTAAATTTATAGAATTTCTGCATGAGAGATTTTAAATAAAATTTAATCAAATCTGAAGAATGCAATAAATTAAAAAGATAAAACAATTTTCTCATAATTATTATTGAACAGTAAGGTAAGAGCGAAAATCAAATCACGCGAACAATGCATAAAATACTGCTAGAGGTTCATTGTTATTTGAGAATATCTAGTTAGGCAATGCCAATTTTGTGCAAACAATTACCTCACACACCTTGATGAAGACCCCGAGAGACTAAATAAAAGCCATTTAGTTGATTAGTATCCAATAAGACTTACCAAACTTCTTGCCTATAGATCACAAATTTTTTATGGATTTAAAACGCAAGCTGTAATTTAAAATTACTAATTTCGACTTGACTGCCAGATCTATTAATCCACCTAGGCATTCTCAGGATGGCATACACAACTTGGTCTTATTATTTGCATAGAACTCCCTTTACAGTGGTAGATTTTTTACTACTAAGCAATAACAGGTTATTCGGGATTTTAACATTTTGAAAAATTGCTTTGTACAAAATATGTTACACCATCATAATTAAACTGAAATTAAATTAATAATTTTTGTAATATTTTCGAAACTTTTAAAAAATGTACTGGCTAAAAATTCGGACACATTTGCTTATAGTGTAACTTCAACAAATCTCAATTATTTCGTGCTTTAACATGTCCAGATAACAAGGCAAAATTATAAAGGATAGAAAAAAAACGAAAAAGAACAATTAAAGAATCTAAGACAAAATTGATTGTTTTCCAAAATCGCATAAAATGTTTCAGAACACATTAAAATCATAACCCTATTCAACAGAGTAAATCTGTCAATTACCCAAGAGTAGTAATCGATAGCGATGTAAATTTTAATGAATTTCTATCGTAGAAACTAAGGAAAACGACAACCGGGATAAAATATTCATATCACTCGAGGTAATCAGTCAATTTAACTGCTGTGTCTTTATTCCAAAGGTTAAATGCGCGAAAATGATCATCTTAGGTGGAAATCTAGATTTGGCCATTGAGATGAAATGAAAATAATATCCAGAGATGGCAACAAAATAAATCAAAGATATCGAAAAGACTCACTTGTTTAAGGTGTTCTATATTATGGGCAACTTAGAAATTCACATTAAAAAAGAAAAACATCACAAACACTTCAAGAAAAAAATCAAAGATACTTATTGCGTAAACAATACTTGCCGTCACTTCAAATGATATCAATGTCTGGACTGACGTTCTACGATTTACCGACATTTTACGTAAGAATGAATACTTTGACTAGTCTAGTGTCTAATCCATTGGAGTCTACTATTTCCTATTTACGAACTTAAACCAATAAATATTCATTCTCAAATATTAGATATTTTACATAAATTACAGAATTCTGCAGTGCGTAATCCTACTACTAAGCTCAAGCCATCAAATTATATGAATCCTGATCGAGAATTTAACATCATAAATTTTAAAACAACCTGCGTTACGCTATAACAGCATTTTTTTCTCAAAAACAGCTGCATAAACAGTCGGTTAGAGCAAACAAAACATGCATGAAGAATCCAGATAACTTCCAAAAGTCCTACAGATATTGAGAACCTGATAGAAGTCTTGATACTTAAATGAATTGATTCACATGTGCCTACTTTACATGCAAATAGTTCAAAACAATTCCAAAGATCCTGCAGCACACTCTTTTCGTCGGCCCAACCAAATCTGTACTGCAGGTCAATCTGCCGTCCCTCATTTGTCTTTTTCAGAAGAGGCTTTGACTTATCCGAAATCAACAGCTTAGTTAATATGAGTTCAAGAAAAGAAGAAAATAAAACAAACAAATCAAAATTTTGTTTTACATGCTCCATTACAATACAGAATAAGATGTCCTACTTTTGATGAATGAACTGAAGCTTGTATTTCAACAACTACCAAGAAGAGTAATGATAATCACATTAATTTATTGAAATTGATTTTTAAACAATTCTTATTAGTTTGGTACATACAACAAATAGTTTTTCAAACATTCGCAGACTGAATAGTTAATTGAGGAGCATTTCAAAATGTTTACACAGTAAAATGTGAAGTATTGCAAAAGTTTACATTGTTTTCAACGATACACAATGCAAAGTTCCTCCCACACAAAAAGAACACGCCAACAAAGAAAGTAGATTGTATGTATTTGCAAGTAGGACAATAAGTGGAATCCAATTAGAAAATACTCGCTTTATCTGGACAAAGCCTCAATGCTGCTTTGTGTACATCACGTTTGGATAACAATGTCCTTATTTACTGGTAATTAACGCAAAAACATTGATTTTACAAGCATGTAACGTTGGAAACAGTCTAAATTTGAATATTAAATAAGAAAATATACAAAATGAATATGGGATGCAGAAACATTAACAAATATCCATTTATAACATTTTTGTTTCAAAAGCACTACTTTATATCAGTATTCTACTGTGTTAAAAACAAGTGTTTCAAACAAGGAGGAAAAACATATATAAAACAACTTGAAAAAACAAAAATGTTTTTATGCATCTAATTTCAGGTAGACGATACTGCTAAACCGAATATTTACTTCCTATGTACACTTCTAAGTGTTTAAAAAACTGGCCAACCTTCATCCTTCCACGGAATATTATCCCCATGAATAAAATATGAACATATAAATATACCAGCACTTTGTAATACAATATTGAAATCCCAATTGTTCTATGCATTTTGAACATTTATTGAACTGAATTATGGGACACTGCAGTTTTTCAATACTAACAGGCATCGCTATGAATTTTTTATATCTCAAAAAACTTTGAAATTTAGTATATACATTATATATACATACTTATATAAGGCACTGTGTATTTTTATGAAAAATACAGGGCGCTATGTAGTGATTCAATTTTTTTCGACCTGTATTTATCGAAAAACAGAAATATATATTTAACAAAACAACTGACTATATTTCAAACAAAGTTCATCTTGCAACGCATCGAAATATTTTGCAGAGTTTCGTACTTTTTGGGAAACCTTCTCAAATTCGGAGTTATTATTCTTAATAATTTCTCTGAAATTTTTTTTAGAAAATCAATTTGAATTTCAAGAAATAACCGTATTACCTTCTTAAGTTTGTCCCTCCATTTACCTTTAACTGTTGTCAAGTTACGAATGAAATGAATATTGAGTGTTTCATCAACTGAAGTTCCAGAATCACTCTGAGCATCTGAATTTTGATTTTGCTCATAGCTCCACGAAGGCACATTCTCTATTTGTAACTGAGAAACCTGATGGTTAAGCAATTTCATAAAATTTGCACTGCTAGCTGCATCCAAATGCTCTTTTTTCGCCATTTCCCGGCCAGTTTGCGAATAATGAGCATTTTGCAATTCTATTTCAATAAGTTATCATTTATTTCTCCCACATCTTCCTAATACTTTCGGGTTAAAACGAAATTCACGACAATATGGGAAAAAATCTAACTGCTTCTAAAATTAATTTTGGCATGGCCGTTTCTCTTTCATTTCGGCCATTGCGGAAAACGTAATTAGGTTTCACTCTATTTAATTGAGTAGTATATCGCTTCACATGTTTTAACCAGGGTCGTTGCTTAGGTATATATAACAAATGAACCTAATATTTAGTATCAGTTTTATGATTTCGAGTTTTAATTGTCTCTCCATTAAGTAGAATTTTCAAGTCATTAAGATTTATATCAAGAATTGGGTCTGGCCTAGAATTAAGTATTATTTGCAAAGCAAAAAGTTTAGAGCCTTTTCATTTTGTATACTAAGATTTTCCACATCATTTTCGAATAGATTTTCAATGGCCTTTACTAATCTAAGCATTACGTCTTTAGGAGGAACCTTTTTAAATTTTAGAATTCGGCGCATGTGTTTTCTCTGCTTGAGATCGTTGCATAAGTATCTTTTATTTCGTTTAAAAGTCATTAAATTTTCTCAAATCAAACCGAATTTTATAATTTGAATTTGCATCAAAGAATTTTGCAAATTGCAAAAGCAAACTAATTAATCTTAGGATTTTAGATCCAGAATACTATTTGCAGTTTTCATCAAACAATTGTTCCAAGTAATCAAACGTTTTAAAATAATTGGGTTCTTCTAAGACCATTCTAAAAAAATTTCTATTTGATTTTGGTTGACCGCATTTAATAGAAGATTCATATATTCCTGTTTTACTTTGTCACTTTGCTCGCTTACTAAAAAAATCATTAAGTATTACACTAGATTTATGCCTGTTTGAATTAACCCTTTCTAAAATGCTTTGTTTGATAAAAATCAAGCACGAATTTTCTTGCATCCGGCGTCAGTGTTGAATGATGATTGAAAAGATGGTTTCTCATTTTCTTTATATTCACTGTTGAAAATAGCACACAATCATTAATTTTAATGCTTTGTTTGAGATGTGCATGTACGGCCATTAGTTTTTTGTTTAAACAATAATCGCCTTCTTAATTAATTTCGTAAAATTTTCTCTACTCTTAAGGATTGTTATCTCATTCATAATGATTGTACTTTGAGTCGATATTGTGAAATTTCTATAATGAGGAGTACTTTGAGAAGGACATTCTTCGTTTGAGAAATCATCACTTAAATGCTAAAAACAAATATAATTTGTTTTGTTATAAATTTACTTACATCAGAGATGTCCATTGCCATCATGGCTTGCGATGTTTTTTCATCAAATTCAGATTCAATTTCAAGCAATAAACATGCGTTAGTTAAATTAATCGAGGTAGTTCACACTATAAATCACTTATTAAATTTATTAAGTAAGAATAAAAATTACTGAAATTATTTAGCGCCCTGGATTTGTAATTGCCTTATACAAAAGGCCACGGTATATGTTTTCTAGAAAAACCCAATGGTTTTGCACTTTTTCATTTGCTGCAATCAAACATCAATTTTATGTAAGAAGATTACTGTATAAAATTTTCATTTCATTTGCACATTATTTTTTGAAGATATAAGGCTCGGACGCTGTGTACGTTAAAAAAACCCAATACTTAGGGCGCTGTGTATAAAGCATCAAAAATTTTCAAACAATATATATATATATATATAGAGAGAGAGAGAGAAAGAGATAATGTCAAAAATCTGTTGAAATTGGAATACGAACTGTAATAGAAATTGGCTTTATATTGCATTGACTAAATTAAGTGCGCTAAACAATTGCAATTGACTGTTTGAAAATGGAATGTAATCTTGGTAACAAGCCTCCTTTGATATAAAGCAAATAACTTCATTGCTGAAAGTTATTTCGCAGTCTTTGGAAATGTGTGAAATGATTGTTAATTGAATACGTTATTAGTCGCTGGGGGCGAATTATTTTTATTTTCTTTCGGCTTGCAAGACATCAAATTTAATGAGCCATAAATGAGAAATGGTGAATTAAATAGAAGAAAATGTGCATGGGTGAGATATTGGCAGTGCTGTGCATAAAAATTTACAAACCGAAAAGTCAACCACACGAAGCAATCGATAAATTTTCCATCCATTAAAAATGAACAAACTTTCTCAATCTCATATTCCAAAGCAAAGTGCACTAAACTGCAAAAACAATCCAGATCATTCTGAACATTTAATGGGATATAAATTAGATTCATCCTTAAGTCTTTGAGAAATCCACTAACAAACAGACACAAACAAAGCCGAAGATATCAAACGATATTCCTAAACCATAATACATACTTTTTAAGGAAAAATGTTCAAATTATTTCAACTCGCAATGCTGATTCTAGACATTTATAAGAAATTATAAACTAATTCGTAAATTGATTCAGGCATCAAGTGATGAGTTATGAAAAATATCTCACTTCTACCATAGCTTCTTACAAAAAAAATCTGGTACACATTGCATAAAAACACGTGTACTCATCAGAGTTTACGACGGATTCCATTTCTATGAATGTGAAAACAAAGATTTGAAAAATACGCAAAAATTGCAAAATGAAAATTTCAAAAACCGATTAACCGATTAATTTCCGATTAATCGGCTTTTAACGACTTTATGAAATCTTGACTGATGGGGAGGTTAATAGGCAGGTAAATAGCATTTCATTCAACCGCTAAATCAATACGTGCTTTCCACAACAATTTGAAATAAACATTCCGTAGATGAGTGTTAATTAGTTCTACATTTACATATCTCATATTTTTAGTTACCTAGGAAACAGGGTTACAAGAAATTAGAGAGCTTCCAAAATGATGCATCACATGAATATTAATTAAAGAATAATTAACTAAACTGTTGAAAATGGGTATTCTTCCACTATATTTACGTCAGGAAGAAAAAATTTTTGTGTTTATAATGAACTTGATTTATTTAGTTTTTTCTATTCCGATTATAAAATACTTCCCCTATTTACAAAATAAACGTTAAAAAGTATATTTCTTCAATTGCGCGGAAAATCTCTAAAATAATTTTTGTTAATGAATACCAATTTGAAAACATTTTAAATATGTTAATTAATAAAAATAATATATTCAAAATGCTGTGATGTTGTCATGAAATTTCAATTTAAGCAAATTATTGTGGGGAAGTAAGTGACAATTAGAAACCAAATATAAACGTAAACCCCACACATGATCAATTTGATGTTAAACAATAAGAATAGAGGGCGCTGAATAAACAAAAATTTCCGAAAATCAGTTATCATAATAATAATAATAATAATAATAATAATAATAATAATAATAATAATAATAATAATAATAAACACAATAAATAAAAACTAATTAAAAATAATTCACTTATGTCATAAACCAAAATTAGTCATATTTTCGCACACTACGAAGTCGTTATTGACATGCATTATATTTTTTATTGAATTTCACTTCAAGTGTGAGCCATAATGAACTTTACTACGATTTGAAATTGGAGCGAAAGTTGAAATGAATGATTACTGAAATATACGGTTTTGAAATAGCTGCGAAAAGTTGTATGCAAAATTTGACAACGGTATGCTCGTAAGTTTACACCGATGCACATGCATAATAAACTCTAAGCTGACTTAAGAGTTTTTAAATTATTTTTAATTGTAAAAATTAATTGATGGGAAATCATTGTTTAAGTGTCCATTATGGCGCGATGAAATTTCCATTATGTGTGGAAAGGCTTTTTCAAAAAACACTCTTTCAAAATATGGTGAAATTAATGACATTCTTTGACACCTGTGTTTGAAAGGAATTCCCAACAATTGATAGATATAAAGTAGAAAGCTTGGTACAATATAACTTAGAATTTAACTCTACATTAAAGAGCACACTACAATGCAGAAATTTAGGTTTACCAATTAATTTGTTACAATGAAACCTTTGCTATTCTGAAAATGACCAAACGAATGCATCTCAGATGATGTTATATTTAATTATTGTAGAGGAAACAGCCAACTTTAGGAAAAAAAACTTTTAATACTTGTAAAACAAGATTGAGGTAACAACGTTTTGTTAATTTACAATAGGCCTCAGATGTTATATCAGTATGTATATTGGCGTATGCTTTGGAGGGGCATATGAGACTCGTTAGGCGGCCAGCATTGATTTTTCGGTTGAAAAATAGCATATTGTTTAAAAATATTAAAAACTAAAATGCATATCTAAGAGACCGGGTGGTCACGTTCTTAATCAATTAACTTGATTAAAGTGATACAAGCTTCCAGTCTTCAATGGCAATACTTAAAACAATTAATTACCGGTATCGGATACCGATCGACCGAAGTGACATTTTTATTGTATTAACTATGTACTTGATAGGCATCGAAGGTTGAATAAGCCTAGCGGCACACAAAGTTCGTCTAGCATTTTTTTGCACATTGAATTATAGTCAACCACTAGATAAAGTCCCTCTAAAAATCAATAATCAAGTAGATTAAAAACAAAATGCAAGATGTTTAACATAATAACTTGGAACAAAATATAAATAGCAATTCAATGCCAAAATAGTGTGCAGATATCATTAGGAATTCTTTTCTCACACAGTTGACATTTAATATCGATCAGAAATCCGAATAAATAAAGAAAATGTATTAATTCAATGTGACATAAAAATTAATTAAAGAAACTTCTTCATAAATCATTTCCACAATTACTTGCTGATACGAAAAATGCTAAAGACATATCAGAATGTAATAAAAAAAGTCCATTTAAATGTCAGCTATCACATTATTAAGAAATTCCAATTATTTAATGAATACCAAAATATACTATTAATTAGAATAACCGGACTGTGGGAACATTTGCGCACGATTTTTATATTCCATCTGCATAAAATGTTAAACATTCAATTCGAATACATCTTCCCAACTTGCTGAATGTCATAACTTGGCATGGACATAATCAGTAGAGAATGTGGGATGATACTTCATGCAGTACTAGCAAACAAATTTTCTAAGAAATAATGAGCACTTGGAAATGAGAAGACAACTTCACTGAGTCCTTTGTCTGAAATTGCGCTCGTAATGCTCGCGTAGACGGCCAGAAGAAAATCTTGGTAGGTGGTTGCAAGAATGTAATATCAGTATTTTGAAGAGCTATATTTCTATCTTTACTTGTAAAGGCCAGTTCACTACCACAACTGAGGTGGTAAAAAATTAAGCATTCATATTGTTGGCATATAAGGACCTTGACATCGATGAAGAACATTTGTCAATCTCAGTCCTTAGGCGCTTCTGAAGTTTGGGTACCTTTCAATAAGTCCAGGAAAATCTCATCGCTTTGAAGAGGTCAGAAATATCACCCATAGTGCATTGCTAAAATGTTAATTCAAATCCGTTTTTATCTAAACTGATCAGCTATCATTGTTCGTTATTGAGATGCTACACAATTTGGAAGTCAGATACTATTTTGTGGAATTATGTTTGCTAGGTCTTTGCAAAATTACGTCTTGTATGCTTTAATCGATAGAATCATATCAAGAATTTATTCCTGAAAATATATATGTTTGTACCCCCTATAGAATAATAGATACATTGTCAACCATCATGTAGGACCTAAATCTATTTGTGTAAAAACCCATGCTTAAAAATATAAACGATTACTGGTTTTTGAAGATGGTATTTGGTGAAATATTCGGTAAGCGGAGAAAAAGCTTTGTATTACCGAGAAGATTATACTAATAATGGGAAGTTGTGCGAAAAAATCGTAGAATGATCGCCGCAGTTATAACAAAAACTCATTTGTGGTAAAGAAATAGCATAATTTAATTAAAACAGAAGGATGGACAAGAAAGTATGAAATCCATTAGCAAAATCGAATAAACAATGTCAGGAAAAAGTAACGTGTTTGATGTAATAGAGATAAACTAAAAGCAGTACTACAAAGCGATGTACATACTTTAACATGAGTTAATTTACAAATTAAAACCTGATCATAACGAAATTGGAGTGTTGAGCAGTCAATTGGATAATTGGGTAGTGCGACGGCAATGGGAGTGTTCTCAATTTACTAAATAATTGCTACAACTGCCGCTTGTTCAGGAGAATACGCTCTTTAGTATCAGAGTAAGATTGCTACTCAAAATTCCGCTAATGCAGTTCTATGTTCAAGACTCATTTCTAACAATGAAACAGTTTACGTGAAAACCTATTCGGTAGATGAGGGAATATTCGCTGAACACACTTCCAAAATAAGCTATTGCCTAAATGTGCGAAAGTATATTTAAGAATTGCAGAACTAGGATTTTGTGGCTCTGCCTAACAGCATGGGATTCACTGATTCCAGTGCATAGGATTGGACTATCGAAGTAAACCTTTCTGTGAATGGACCTACAATTGAACAAGGAAACCAGATGCATTTACAATTCAAATTTTCCACATGACCGTGTTCCTATACATAAATGCTTGAAATTTTTTAGGATAGTAGCGCTTTTACAACCAACCATACTCAATAGTACAAGGTATACCAACGTAGAAAATTGAAAAAAAATAGGCATTTTAAACTCTTTTTGAAACCGTGGGAGAATCTTGCTATTCAACAGTAAATGTCTATTGACAACATAGCGTTCTCTGAAGACTCTTGCCGCACTTCCGTATATATAGCATTTTTTAATGATTTTCAGTCTTTCTAGATAGTCTGGACATTTCGAAAAAATGATGTAAATGATGAAACCAATGCAAAATATTTTGTGGGGCCAGAAAAGTATATTTAATTGGAATGGGCGTGGAATGAATCTGAGATCAAATATAATGATAACACGCTAAACTAGTCCGCAAACCTCCATAGGAGTTTATGAAATAATGCACTTTTAAAAAAATAACGAATTGTATATTAAACTTTTAATACTGCCGTACGTTTCCATTTACCTTGCGTAATAAATTTGAGACTGTCAAAAGCTAAATAAAAAAGGAGAGATATTGCTTAACATTTACTAAAATATAAAAGTATTATGTTAAAATGCTAGAACAAAAAACGCCCATCCCATATTTTACCTCCCAGAGGAAATTTGAATCCTTCTATAGTTCAAGTAAAAAACATTAAGAACCAAAAATACTCTCTTTTATTTCCGTTCGAAAGAGGTTTCCATAAATTAAAAGGCAGGAAAATGATCAGATTTCGGAGAAAAAGGAAAGCTATAACAAACTTTAAGTATAAATTTTATTTAATGACGAGTCTGAGTGAAATTTCAAGAATATATATATATATATAAATATATATATATAATCATATATATATATAAGAATCTGGCATATTTTTTTCCAATAAATTCTATATGAAAACTGATTTATTAAGTGAAGTGAATGCAACATAATAGCTCAGCAATGATACAGAACATTTTTAACATCAAAAACCAAAAATTACTTCATCAGAACTGTGTAGACTGCTTAGGCCAAATGAATAATTTTGGATAATTGAGACAAATTATCATCAATGGTGTTGGTAGTGCCTTGGATAAAATTTCTATTCAAACTCAGTGAATGGGGAAGTACGAGCACATAAAAAGATTTACCAATCTCAAAACAATGGTATTCAAGAAATGATTTGTTTTCAAGTTTTTCAATAAGAATTTATACAGCGCTGTATAATAAAAACAAATGTGCTATTAAATTGGCAATGAATGGAAGATACAAAAACAATGTTCCATATTCTTTAATTATGTAGCACAAATGAATAGCAATAACTTGATCAATGTATCTACATTATTTGAATTCCACCAAACGCATACACACACAAAATATATACTAGGAAGGAACATATTAGCCCTATCTCAGGCAAGCTTTTTTTTCACTTTTTAAAACGAATGAGTACTCCAACAGCACTTCCTCATAAAATCAATTTTACTCATCCCCAAGCAGCGAAACTTGGCAAGACTATAGCTTACATATTACAAAAAATACTAAGAAAACAAAAAATAGCTATTCCGGGCCTCTGACCTAATCAAATTGACTGCAATGACAAAAGTTTTGAAAAAAGTCGTTCATTATCACAACAATGCTAATATTTGGCAGGGTGGCGCCTAATGATAAACTGAATCCATTGAGAAAAATGTTCGATGTCCTCTTGACCTGACGTCCTGAAGCAAATTTATCGATGAAGACAGCAACAAAAATACTTACATTTTTAACAATAATATGTGTGTAACTAGAAAAAAATGGAATTATATTTATTTTTAGATATTTGTCTTGAGATCAATATTTTAGAAAAAATCCAAAAATATCACATTTGAAACTTCTTCAAACATTATGTTTTCTCAAGGAGAATACCTCCATCCGAAATAAAGTTAAATCATTGGGTTGTAAATACAAAACCTGCATGTAAAAAAGACTCAGATTTATCAATAACTGCGACAATATTCACTAGTTACTATAAAAACCATTAACGGACAATAGGGCCTTATTCGTCAATCACCATCAAACGCAATCGATATCTCAAAGAAAATTATGGCTTTGTGATCAGTGGAGTTCTTTGCTCAACTGTTTTAATTAAAATTTTGCAATTGATTGCCGTGGAATGAATATATTTTCCGGAACGACACTGTGCATACGGCAAATAGCCCCAATTTACTGACACATTATTTTACAGTTCATGTTATATTTGAATTCTGGTAACAATGTGGTTCGGATACCGGTGGCGCCAAAGTTCACAATGGACAATGCGAATTGCTAATCAAACTGCTAAGCTATTTAGCTAGTTATTACAAGGAAAATTTTATAAAAACAAAATAGTTAATAAAATATTGATTTGAGTGACACAAATGAAACTAAATATAAAAATAAATATTGAAAGACACACCTGTTCAAAGCATTACACAACATATTTCTAATCAAGGGAAATAAATATAAAAATGAATTTATTATTATTTATAAAATGAAAAACTTCTTCAAATTTTAACCAGGAACTGATTAAATATCATGTTGGTCATAAAGCGTATATACATATAATTAAGTCACTTTTTAAGTGAACTAGTATTAAAAATTTCGTGTCTAATAAGAAAGAGCAAACTAATCATTCAATCAAATCAGCATGGAATAAATGTTTTCTTCAAATTTTCCTCTTGTCTGAGAAATAAGTGAAGCAACAAGCAATTAATTAAAAAAATTAAAGGTCTTTCGAATAAAAATTAAAATGCAAAGATACTTGAGATGGATTCCTCCTCTCAAAAACCGTCATCTAAACTCTCAATGTGAACCTAAATCTCAATAGAGTGCTTTGCTACGTTTTATTGAATTAGAGACAAGACAATCATCAAAGGTGTTAATGAGTATGAGACCTATTCAGTACAATTAACAAATGGATTTAAATTTCAGACGCATCATCGTATCAATGGACGAAAATGTCATGTTAATTATACAATGCATATCATTTACGAGGAGTTTAGAGAAATTTTGAAGAGAGATGATGATAACCCCAATATTATACTCTTCCCAGGGTCAAGAACCTGGATTGCTTAGAGTCCTAAAAATGTGGACTTTGGCTGTTGATAGAACTAAATTTATTTCCAATCCTAAATTAAAATACATTGTTGCAGTCCCTTCCAGCATGATAGAGTTCCTAATCATACTTGCATACTTCCAAAGTTAAAAAAACTAGTTCAATGATCAAGGCATCAAAGGTATTAGTCCATACTATAAAATTGGTGAATTTATTAAGTGGACAGAGAATCTTAGTCTGCTACATACAAGGAAAACAATGAGAAATCTGTGGAAGCAGGAAACTTAAGGCCACATCTATGTAGTTTGAGAAGCTCAGTTAATAGCAGAAAGTAGTAATAATATTGAAATTACTGTAAAAACAATCATTTCATTAAAAAATTTAAATATAAATTATTTATGTATACTATAAGAATTTATTCATAAAAAATCAACACCCAACTTCGAATATTTATTTCCGGTGAATTAAGGGTATAGAGAAAAGCTGTACTAAATTATTATCTATTACTTACAAGTAAATCTAACTGAATATCACATTGATGTCATATAAGCCTAATATTTTACATTAATTAGATAATCTATGATAGTCTAAACATTATAATAAAAGTAAATTTAGTTATAAATAATCCAGACATTAAAAAGAATGTTATATATGGCAAGGGCTAACTCCCTAAGAAATTTATCTCCAAAATCAGCCATTTCGATGGAAGTGGGGCAAGCAAAGAGATTCTGAGACTGTGTGACTTTTAACCCAAAGCTATCTCTATTCACTCTTTGTTTAACTTTGAATTGAGATTTTTGACATTTTGACTTATTTAAATTTTCTCCGTTGGAAATGGTGTCACATTGATTTAATTTCAGGTTACTGAGGCTGTCCTCGGTTTTGTTTGAGAAATTCACGTATGTGAAGATTGATAGAATAATAATAAGTGCCTTGCAGTGCTCTGCAATTTCTTAATTCATAAAGCACATTTTAGGCATATCTAATAAGAATATTCCGAACCTTCTATATAGTGTCTCCCATTTAATAAATTGCATATATTATCAACAAAAACTCTTGGATTGCAAATTTAGACTACGACAACTGACTAATAGTCCAAACTAGTGAATTTTAGTTCATTGCATGCCTTTAAATGACTATTAGCTATTACATATTACAAATATAGTTGCAAATGATTCTATATATATATATATATATATATTTATGAAAAGACCGTATCATTTTGTAAATATAAACTAAAGGTTATTGTGCTAAGAGGGGGCAATAATGGAGACATCGAATTGAGAAACAGCTATCAGGTTTGTGAAACATTTCTCAAAGATGCAAATAAATGGGATTTATTAACTAAAATTACTACTATAGTATATTCATTATGACAATTGCAAACATGTTTTTTATTACTATGAGAAAGCAGTGTGGAATGGTGCGACGCAGCTTACGAATGGTTGGGCGAAAAATCCCCACTTCCATTTAAATATGCAAAGTGAATAAAACGGAATTAATGGAAGTTAAAAGTGTAATGTTTAGAATAATTATAATTATTGATAAAATCAGTGACCTTTACCAAATTGGTCACGTGTGAAAACTGCTTTGAGTCATTTTAATTAAAGGAGTGCACAAATTTGTGGGTAAAAGGAATATGAGAAGGTATAAAAACAAAATATACAAAACAACATTAGTAAATAACTTAAAATATTACCATCGACTACCCTACAAATTCAATATAAACTAAAAATTATGTTCGGCTGAGCCCCCATGTATAAATTTTCAAAATTCTTTCCTATTTGAGCAACGTTAAAAGTGAGCAAATCTAAAGTTCTCTGAAAGTCATTAATTAATGTTGGCGGGATAATAACGAAACATGCAGCTTCCATCTTTGCTTTTATTGATAAATTCTGCAGACTCTTTTAAATAAATTAAAGTCTTTGTTGTTGTTTTCGCTTGTTTTAACGAATCTAATTTTCGTTTTACCTGGTGAGTGGCGATAGCTTTTATAGAAATAATCTGTGAATGTGTTTGTAAATGATGACGCAATTGAATTTAGTTTGAGTAAGTCGATGAAATTTCCTACTGAATGGGTATATGTCATGCAATCCAATTCCTCTGCAAATCCTCGTCGTTTCAATACTTATCTGAATAGTTCAATATAATGGAATGATTGATTGAGAGCTGACAGCTGTTACATATAACTGAAATAACATCAGCGTCAAAAAACAACAAATAAATAGAAAGTCTGGGAAAGTAAGAAGTTGAGTAAATGAACGTGGTGAAATAAAATTCAGCACGCGATATAATATCTTGAACGTAGATGCGCGAAATGTCTAATTAAGACGATTACTCCTCAAAACCAACGTTTCCCGCTAAATTCTAAATTAAAATTTTAAACTTTTACACCATTAAGCAAATTGGGAACAATATGTTTTGAGAAGCAGTCGCAATATAAGGAAATGGCGGTTCTAAGACATTTCAATACAACTTACATTAATTAGCTTCTGGTTGACAGCAACCCTATTTTACGCATTTGCGTTTCTAATCAAACACATGTTACAGACGATTATGAATAAAAGCGTGGTTAACCACCATATTTTTGTTTGAAAGTCAAATTAAGTGAACAGAAAAAACAGAAATGACCAAAACGGGGAAATACTGCTTTATTTAAATATTGAAAAGTTAGGCAGTGAGATGATGCAAGTAATTAGCATAAATAATGGAAGTTGAAATGAAATGAAGCATATGATTTGGTCAAAGAAGGAGGTTTGACACACAAATTTAAATATATTGGACGGAAAGATGGGTCATCATGCTATTCTGAGAAGGATAATGAGATAAAAATATTTTAAGCAAATACGTGACTGCAAACGGATTGTCGAGATTGGGAACGCTAATTTTCATGTGACAGCTAAAGAATTTGCTAAATATTATCATTAGGAATACATTAGTCGATTGACATTGCAAAACTACCAGGTTTCCAACCTGCGAGAAATAGCTAAGTGTCATTAATTGATGTACATCAACGGTCTTAGAATGCTTGCAGTAGATATGAGATAAGCATGGCATAGACGAGACACACAATATAATTAACTTTTATATATTAAACATCTAATTATATATATATATATATATATATATACATATATATATATATATATATATATATATATATATATGCATATATATATATATATAAGGGTCTTGGATACAAAATTTCAACATATCCACAAGACGCTTGATACAAAAATATCTATACGGGCGCTAAATACTATGGCGGAGAGTGCTGGATATGGATCAAAAAAATTTTTATGGAAAAACCTGAAACTCATACATAAGAAATAGACCCCTATTCCAAATGCGCAATGTAAAATTTTTTGGATAAAATATATTATTCTGGCTTTCCATCAAAAAGGCTCTGGATATTATGGAAAATCGGTAAGCGCGGGCGGTGGAGGTGGATGAAAATCCCATTATATATATATATATATTGGAATGCACGTTACGTGCTCTGGATACTATGAATTTGAATAGTATCCAGTGCCCTCTTGGGGACAGCCAAAATAATATTTTTCCAAAATAAAATTTAAGGTTTTTTAAAGGTTTTGACAAGATTTTTATAGTTTTATAGACTCATAATTAAAACGAACATTTAATTCAATAAACAAAACATTTGTTAAGATGAGTCCGGTTAAAGAAGTTCACAAGAACTTGCTTAAGAATCCTGAAAAAATCTTAACTATAAAATAAGGTATGCTTCAATATTTTTGCTTAGAAAACTATTATCAATATCCGATAAGTTGGCATGTTTTCAAGGTTGTTATCAATTTTTTCTAGAACAAAGTTTACAATATTCCTGCTAATTGCCTAGTGGAAAATGAAGCATGTTATTGCTCATAGGCGCGTGCTTCTTTTCTTAAATCATTTCATTACATTCTTCGTAGGTATATAGATTTCAGCCACAAATCCAAATGGCTTACTGGTTTTACAAATTACTAGAGTTTTTAGCTACTTATTTTCATGTCCAATTAAATTAAAGGGTAACAACAAGTAAAGAGTGACATCGGACACCCGATTAAACCCTAACCGATTTAGAGGTTTCGGTTTGGGGTCGAGTATCAAATTGTCTTGTCGGGTTCGGTTCAAAGCTTTGATAGAATGAGACAAAAATTTCTAATGCTAAACATTGCTCAATTTGAGAAAGATTCAAAACGTTAGGTAATGTCGATGAATGGCATTACATTATCAAAAAATGTTAATCGTCATTTGATTGGAGAGATATTCAAGCCATTAAATATTGCGAATCAACTTCTGTATCTCGGGTCGTATCGGGTTCAGATAGTGATTGTTCTGATTGGGTCGGGTTCAGGTTTATGCTAAGGTCATATTGTCACTCTCTAATAGCAAGTACTAGATTTTGTATTTGTGCTTATACTGAAATTTTAAGTTTATATCAAAGAACAAATTTTCATAATTTTATGCTGAAAGTTTATATTTGTTGTATTATGTGAGTGGAGTTCATTCATATAATAGGCTGGGGTGATTTTGACATGGCAAATATTTTGCCACAGTTTGTATTTTCGATTGTACACTAAACACCACAATATTTATCATGATTTCATCCCTTTTGACAAAAAGTAAAGAATGTCAAATGCTACAATCTCTATAAAATCAAACCTTGCATTTGCTCTTTAGTGGATATAAAGAAAATCCTTATTTAAATATATTGAAATGAAAATTTTTTTACAAAATCTTATATTTTAATAAAAGCCGGGAAAATGAACATAGCTTTCTACAAACATACTAGATTAATCTGTATTTCAATGTACCTCTAAATGTGCTAAATTCTTTATTATAAAATGCCTCATTTATTTATTGAGTGTTGTAGTAGGCAATCTTAAAGAATGATTGCTAGCATTTACAGTAAATTCTTTAATGCTTGCGAAAACTAAATGAAAATTTAATTTGTGGAAAAGGAGTTGTGAGGAGAAAGTAACGTCGGCTTCTTAATTAGGAATTTAATTAATTTAGCATCAAAGAGATGCGTTAAAACTCAATTTCGAAAATTAAAAAGCGATTATCACCAACGTTGATGAGACAGATTTTTGGTAAAGAAATTAGAATAACAGAAAAAGTTGCACATTTGCGAGACATTCATAATTTAAAAAAAATATTGCTGTCTAAATTGAAAAACTAAAAATAAAAATCTCAGTCGCTTCCACCATGATCCCAGTCCTACTGAGGTATTTAAATAACATGGAAATAAATGCTCTTGCTAATTTAGGGAGGCATGTAATAAAATGTGATTTTCTGTCTTAAGATCAATCACTTGGGCACATCATGCTTTTGTCTTAAAAGCAAACAAATCATCTCCATCTAAATTCAATCAATTCATCAAGACAAATTTTGCGTTTCATCATTATTTCACACTTGCATGGATTTCACTCGAATCGGTTGAAAATGTCCACTATTGGTAAGTAAAAAAATAATAAATATATTTCTAACCTATTTATTTAAATGACTTTCTATAAAAAGCCAGAATTGGAGTTATGAAAATACACCAAAAACACCATTTGTAATCCATTGTCCTGCTAATAGTACCTTCACAGCTGAATAATTACTTCAGATAGGTTTAAATAAGTACCGTTTCACAGCTTTGTTCCATTACTGAGTGGGTACAAACACAAGACCATCTACCAAACAATCTCCCAATTACTAAAACTCTTGATTGCCGTCAAGAATGGTCGAGGTTTAAAATGTCAAACTATAATAACATTAATTACTATAAGAATATCCAGATACTTTCTTTATCTTTTTACTTAAAAGTATTTAAAAGTTGAAAATATCCAACTTGGTGAAGATAAATATTAGAACAAAATTCGGGAGTATAAATACAATATGTGTGTCCCAAAGCAGTCTATTGGTAAATCGACGATGCTACGAGAGAATCAGGAGGCTTCGTACATATTACGAATAAATTTGAAGGTAGATATGTTAAGGTTCATTTGTCCTCGTTCTATACAGTCCCACTGGATTTGGTTTTAACCGTGCTGCAGTACAAGTCATATTAAATATTTTCATCACATGCCCTCATGTAGCTTAAAGTCCTAACCTATATTTTTTGTCAAAATTACAAAAAAAATATTGATAAAATTCTGAAATCTGTGGTCCCGTTTTATTAATTGTGGTATCAGTTCTACTGCAATATTTAGTAAACCGTCCCATTTCCCTTATATGGGACTAGATGATGCCGCAAAACCCTAAACTACGGCATCATAATTACATTACCGACAGCGAAAGAGCACCGCCATTGAAAATTCCAAATCGCAAACCATACGAAAAAATTCCATTGTAAACTGAAGTTCCACTCCCTCAGTGCAAATACTGAAACCATTGTGAAATGAATAGCAAACCTTTGAAGGCGCATGAGTTTATTAATGCAAAATAATTCGCTCAGCAAATCAATGCTGCAGTAGTCTCAGTCTCTTTCACTCTCAAGATAAAATTAAGTTAGGAAAGAGAGCACTTAAAAAGTTGATAATTTCGAACTATAATGGAGCAAAGCATTAATTGCATTTAAATAATTTATAAAACGATATCAAACGTATTCTTTGAGAACCAACGCGATAATTCCAGTTTCACTGAGATTTTAACATCATTAGAAGTATCCGAAGAAATTATTATAATAACCTCGTACTACAAGTCACCACGTTTCTAAATTCTATAGCCAATTATGACAGAAATTAAAATTTAAACAATTACGCCGTTTCAAAAAGGAAATAATTTTGTTTGGAAATTATATTGCTAGGGAGCAAGGCCATTTCATCCGTGATTTTAATGAAGAAATTGCATTCTATAATTTGTTCGATGCTAATTTCGAAAACAGGATGCCATAGGTATTGTACATACGCTTATTTTTTTTACTTTCTTAATCTCCATCCTCATTTTATGCCAAACAACGACAATTAATTACTTTCAAATGTAAGTAAATAGATTGTATCAATGCTAGACGACAAGTATAGCATATCATATTTCGTCGGTCTAAACTCTTCCTCCCGTACATTTAGCAATTCAATATTACATAAAAGCTTTACAATGACATTTACTAAGTTGCATCACAAACAAAGAATACTTTTTACTTTATTCCCTTTATGAAACCTAAACTTTTACAAAAATCAACTCACTAATGATTTGGAAGATTTAAGATGCAGTCAATCGCATGTGCTGCCCACTTAAGGAAAATGGAAAGCAACTTAAGGAATATTTGAGCTGTAATTAGAATTGGAATGAAGTAAAATGACAAAACATTTTTAGTAAATAGCAAACAACACTAGGAGTTTGAATTCCCAATAAAGTAGTTTCTCACATTGGGCTGAATTAGTGAAACATAATCAGTGAGTTATTAACTAAATTAAAATTACTCGGTACGCAAGGCCATCATTCTATATTTTGAAAGAACACCAGCAATGAGGTTAATGAATTATTTTTAAAACGCTAAAATGTTAACAACGACTTTAAGAGCAGTTTGATACAGGCAATCAACTTTTCACAAATTAAATGTGTAACAGAATGTCTTCCTCTATTCAAGACTTACGCGCAATAACCAGAAAACAACAATGCCATACACTGTTTGTCATGGAAATGTAAATAAATTACATCAAAATTCAAATCTAAAGAAAGTCGTACATCACAAATGCTTATGAGATGAATTCTATACTGGAACGTAAATAACAGGAACCGGTTTGGGTGAGAATAAACACCAAGATTTATCTTTAAAAAGTTCCTTGCAAATATTACATTTCTGAATTGGCTTGAAGACGTATATTTATCTAAAACATATATTTCACTTAACTCCTCAATCACATAATGACCTTTCCGGTTAAGATTCCCAATGTATAGCTAAACGTGGGTTTATATATTTTTCTGCTTTTGAGAAAATTTCAAAAATTTTCGTGGATAAAAACCATGAATTGTGTTTGAATTTTTTGTGTACCATATATTCATGTATTTTAAAGTGCGGTATGATCGTGCATGTGGTTGAATAGTACTGTATTCCTCGTGTAAAATGGGCTGCTAAAGCAAAATTAAAAGCAACAAAACTATACAGTGTATACCAAGAGCTAATGAACAATATTATTATTCGAGGGGCTGAACTGAGGTCCTTCATATACTAAGTTGAAATATTTTAAATTTAAAGATTTCATGCACAAATAAGTGCCATCTGGGGCAATTATTTGGGGGGGGGAAGTAGGGCTCAAGTCCTTCGGGCCACCCCTGTTCCTTGGCCTCTGATGCACACTGGCCAACTTGATGTTCACCGTAGATAAACATAAGGCATGAAATGAAATTTTAGCTAAAATATTTCAATGAGATAAAAATATGTAGTAAATTACAAAAGAATTACTTGTCAGTCTTTCCTTACATTAGTGTTTCAACTAATCATAATCAGTAGCACATTAAAAAAACTAAAAATAGAACATTATTTGTAAATAACTAAGTTCTTACGTTTTAAATTACGCGATGCTTCGCTTCACGGTAATTCGAAAATTAATTTATTTTAACGCAAGTACCTATTTCAAAAATGAAATTATTTTGTAACTGCTGTGAAACAGACCATATAAAGCTGAAAATGTTTTTTGTAATTGTGTATATGTAGGAAGGACCCAGTGAAATGTAAGACGGCAGGCTTGAATTACAAATTTAAAAGATTCAGTTTAGAAATATATTCCAGGTATTGTTAGGATTACGTCCCCAAACTGAGTTATCGACCACTCTTGTCAAAGACCAAGACGTTCCACCCTCAGAAAATAATGTACACACGTCTCGGCATGCGGTAAACAGATAAAAAATATATGTAGGTTCCCTAGCCTGCTGGCGTCAGATAAATTTCATTAACAATTGCAGAGTGCTTCGACCATTAAAATAAAATTACAACAATACATTAAATTAAAATAATTTATAATACTTTCCCTAGTCGAGTAGGAATACTGCTTGAGAGAATAATTGGGACAAATTCAATATTCTTTTATTTAAAGAATTATTATATGGCTTTACAATGTTCAATATAATAAACTTCGTGTTCTTTTATTGATCAATTTTAATATAAGGAAAACTGATTAAGGCAGCTAATGGAATTCCCGTCTAATGTACCGCCAATAAACATTGTTGTAAAACATAGAATTGAACTCAGGTTAGTTTCATTTGATGAAATTTCCGATCAAATCTCGCATTTACTTGTTGTGTAACAAATATACTTCAGTCGCCATTGTATTTATCCTTGGGTGCAAAAACTAATTTAAGCCCACAAACACAGTCTGGTTTTTGTTCTAGTGATGATTAATTGTTTTGAGCATTGCAATGATGTTAGGACTAGTTTTGAGACCATCTGTCTTTTCACGTAAATAGTATGTCACACTTAATTTAAAATCAAATAAACATCATTCAAAATAGCCAAAAGCTTAAAACAAAAATTTTAATTTGTATATACAAAAATTTTACATTAGCTTAATTAATGATGCAGATTTTAGTCTAACCTTCCTTCAAAAAAAACAATCTTTGAGGGTAGTATTCAATCAAATATGCTATATTCAAATTATCTTTTCAAAACGTTTAAGCTGCTTTTAACATTTGCATCTCCAAAAAATGAGTGTGTTTTCAAAATGGAAACATATTTATAAATTGAAAAATAAATGGGTTTTTGAAAACAATAAAATTCATTTGGAAAAGTAGGAATTAAATGAATTCTGCACTTCAGTGTGATTTACATTGATGAAAGGCATTGAAAATATATTTTTCAACCATTTTGAAAAAAAATCTATTTTTAACGCTAAAAAAATTTCAGCTTACTGGATGAGTAAAATCTATGCTTCTCTTCACCTAACAAAGTTAATCATTTCGTAAGAATTAGTAGATTTGCCCTCTTTATTCCAGTTTAAATCTTAAGCACAATTTTGAAAATAATTTTTAAGCATCTTCAAACAGAGAAACCTTCAAAATTGTACTAAAAAAGAAATTCTAGAAACAAAATGCAACATTTTAGATATTCAAAAGGCGCCTTTTAATTCGAGAGCCCCGTGCATAGACAATACCACTCCAATGCAATTAATTCAAAACTCCATTAAGTTTCAAAGGTACGAAAATGGCATCATCTCATTCTCTTCTTTATAAAAAAAGTGAATTTTAAAGAGGTCGATATATACAGAGAATATAAAGACGTTAAAGTAGACCTAAAATAAAGTAACCATCACAAAAATGCACTTGAGAAAACCATACATTTAAAAATATATTAATATTTTTTAAGAATTAAAGCCAATGCGAACGTTTGATTTTTGAAAGCGTCTCGTAAGTTAATCACTAAATATATATAATATATATATATATATATATAATGAGCTACATATTTTGATATGAAATAAGTATAACTAACCGAAAAATCTAAAACTATCGTTGACACTTCAATTGCGGGTAAGCTATTGTGAATAGCCCACACGCAAACTGAGCTGGCAACTGTATGTCCATTTTGTATTTGTACTCGAAAAAAAACACCTGAATTAATTGAAGTAATTTTGACTGCCTGTCTTCATAGAAACCTCACTGAGTGTAATATTTTTCACACTATTTTTAAGTTTAGGACTGAAACACTGTAAATAAAAGAAACTTAGGCAAATTAAAATAAAAGAACCAAAATCATTAAAAATTGTATAATTAAAGATGGCAACCCCGCATTTTACTTTGTTCGGTTAGTAGAAAAGAAAGTGGTGAAAGTTGAAGGGAAATAATTGGAAATTTGCATTGGATGGTGAGGTGGGAATGTTTTAATCAAAAATTAAACGCATTGATTGTGGCGTTGAAAACGAAATAAAAATGGAATGTAAATATAGGAATACTTACTATTGTCATAAAATGTCATTTGAAAACGTCAGAAATATTAGTTTGCATTATGCGCTCGCAATTAGACAGACACTTCAATTCCGATAACAACGGTTGGAAAATCGGGCGAAGGTGTTTTACATTATATGCCTTCAAAAGCCGAATGTTAATTTAAGAAGGCTTTACAATCCCCGATGAGTTGGAGGTTATTAAGACTACAAACATCGGTCCCCAATTGAAATGTTTTTGATGACACGTATTCATTAACAATCTATTGAAATTTAAGCTTAGAACACAATTTAATATTTCTCCTAATAAAGTTCCTTAAATATATAACCACTTGTAATTGGTGCCAAGATTTGTCTGATAAACAAAAATAAATATACCTTAACAAGTATACACTATTTTTCATTAAGTAAGATTTTTGGAATTTTTTAAATATTTGTTGGTTTCTTGAAAAAAATTAAATGCCTCTGACTTTGTGCACTGCATGCATAAATGGATTTGGTTGACCACTCTATGTATCTACATAAAGGGAAACAGTTAATTTCAGTTCTAGCTCTATGGCCTTTAGACCTCCTATTTACCTGAATATTAGGAATAGAGCTAACTTCAAACTATTTTTTTCAAATATCGGAATTTCCAATGAAAAATGTTAAACTTTTTCAATTGCTTCATGCAAACCAATACACATTAGTGATTAGTACAACTATTCCACATTAAATTTCAGTACGTTCGCCAATATCTCACAACTTACAAATTTCACAGCACATGTAGATTTGGAGAGAATTGTTTGAAAAGTGGAAAAGAACGGTTTGACCTTTTTAAAGGGATTTCTATTTGTATTAAAAATTCATAATAAATAATAAAGCGCATATTCGATCGTTAAGATCAGGGGCGTACCCTGGATTTTCTGACTGGGGAGGGGGGGGAGGGCCATCATTGTTATTCCC
>CABFPE010000158.1:400633-441792 GCA_900660155.1 Hofstenia miamia | reverse complement strand
ATATATATATATTCGCGTTTTGGTATTGGGTAATTGAGATGTTGGAGATAACGACTATCGCACAAATAAGATTCTCCTTAATATAGTTTGCTAATCGATAATTAATAGTATCGCAATTCATTATTAATCTACTTAAACATTTGATGTCAAATTAAGTAATTCTATTCTAAACGAAATTAGCATCTGGCAAAACAAAAACTTTCTTTCTACATCAGAGAAGGGCGACGTCTCGGTGGTTAACTTTCGAGTTTAGACGAATATGTTTATTGTCAATGAACATTTGACATTACTAAATTTGAAATGTTAGAAGGCGATAAACGCACTAATTTTTAAGCATTTTGAGGAATTCAGAATATATAAACTCCTAATTGTGTACTTCTCCTAAATGCTAGAAACCAATAAAGAACAAGAAAGCGGTGTCTTCGTGTCAACTTCAGGTAATTAAAGTTTGAACTTATATTAATTTCAAGACATTGGGTAAATACAATTAATGAAAAAACCAAGTTTGGGTTAAGAGAAGCCTCACCGAGCACTCACTTCATAACAACAGTGCCTAATATCGATCACCTTCAACCGTTTCAATAACCTTTCTTGTTCCAATTATGTAATTCAAAATTTCATCATAAAATGATATATTTGTGGACAAGAAAATATAGGAATTTCCGGCACTCAAGGCCGTTCATCAAGTATCAAATTCCAGACAGTGCATGCACCCTAGATTGTATATGCTAACGGAAATATATCCTGCTAAATAAAAGAAGTGTTCGTTCACACGGGGCGAGCCTTATTATAATATTCATTGAAAGCTGACTTTTCGAGGCAAAATGATAATGTACATCCGTCCGCGTTTAAACACACTTGCTAATATTTTAAGTGTGCATCTCTAGTTACTTGTACAATTAAATAAATGTTAAAGCACAAAGTATAATTCCGTTATTTATGCATCCATTAAATGGTACAAAGAAACACACTAATTGAAAGAAAAAACATTTTTAGTGAAAACAAAGCATTAATGAGTCAAAATGAGCAAACTTTTTTAAAGCTATAGGAAGTATTTTATTCTACTATCAATAAAGCACCGCTTCAAAGCGAATGTTTAACATTGCGCAATTCCAATTGCAATCGAGATAATGTAAAAAAATTAGAAAGGTACGCTAAATTTAAGCACGTTAAGACTGCATTAAGTTTAAATTAGGTGAAATATTCAACGAAATTCTCAGGAAATTCAACTTAAAAGCAAAATGAGGAATTTTGACCGAATGCGATTAAAATATTGAAGATTCTATAGGGTATTGCAAAAAATGTCGTTTTTAAAACGTTGAAAAATAAAACTTCACAGTGTAGATTAAATGATCCATTACATTGATATCGTGCGCATTATTCAAATATTATTTATGCACTGTGATTATAGCAGTTTCGCCAACAATTGTCACAAATCTTTGCATTTATCAGTACTTCATTTGACGTTCAACAATTTCAAAGTTAGTATGGATGTTAAGACAGAGTATATAAATTTTTTTGTTAAAAATCTGCGTGGAAACAACATTAGCTGCGTCGATATCCACATGTACCTTGTGAATGAATGGGGTCAAGAAAATATTCCATCAGTTAGGCATATTCAACGCATAGCAAAGCAGTTTATATTTGCTACACTCAGACAACATTTGGAAATGGTCATTGCTGCTGATTTCATGAATTCATGACTATTAACTATTATTGTGACTCTAAAACCTCTTTTCTGGTATGTATATAATCATATAATTTGTATATATACTATTAATATCCAAGTATTTAATTATAAAATATATTGTTTTTCCGATCATCTGAAAAACGACATTTTTTTGCAAGACCCTATATCTTACATATGTTTAACTATGAGTGTTTGTAATTGTGCAATGGCGTCGTTGTGCATGAAATACTAAATTAAATGTTAATGTTTCTATAAAATTAAAAATAACATTAAATGATAAATTAACACATCTAAATATAAAATTCATTAAGATTTGCAAATATCTTTTAGCCAAAGATATGTTGAACTTTGTCTGATTATGGTTATTAATTTGCAGAAATATTTTAAAAGGATTTCAATTTGTGTTAAATACAACTCGAAGATCCTTAAAACCTGTAATAGAAAACATCTCCAAATAAATTAAATACAGAAAGCAAGCATGCTAACTTGAAATAAACACAAATCTCACTGCACTCTGCTAAACAAATTCTCATACTGAATTAACATTGCCTGAACATATAAGGATTTTTAGAACATTTTTGGAAATATCAAAAAATGTTTAAACGTTTTAATCTATCATAAGATTTTCGGACTTTTTGGATTGAGTTTGTATTTAAATGCACAAATTGAATGGAAAACTGCACACTTATTATTAAAATAAAAAATTTACCAAAAGTTATTTGATAGATTGATAGAAACGAAGCAGTGGCTATAGTGTGAATATACTTAAATGGAGATATAGAAACGGCAAGAGGCGTGACTTAAAGGCTCCAAAGGCAACACTCTTTCAATCTGTCGAAACTAGATAATCAGCGTCGTCAATTTTGACTGGTATTATTATGAGTCAGTGGTGCGATTCAAGCTAAAACAAGGATGTGAATGAATACATTAAATGATACCTAAATTATAAATAGTTGATTAACTTACTGTCAGGTAAATGGTATTTTGATTAAAAATTTAGAAGTGACTTCTTGGTGTAGATCGTTTGAAAAAAGAAACTAATACAAAACTTTGACCAATGAGGAAGAGCTAGTAACAGAAATCGAAGACCCCCTTTTTAGATGACCTGCCCTTTTGGTAAACGTATTTGTTATTCCACGTGCGTGGTGTTATAAAATTTTCATATTTTATATTATATGTATTACATTACTGAACCATGATTGTTTATATACACATCACTAGAAAAATAACTTTTTCATTTTTTTAAAAAAAAAGAATAGAAATGCCCTTTTCAGAAAAATCCCACCCCCTTATAAATTGCTAGGTACGCGCCTGATATACTTGTAATTAGGTAGTTATAAGTCAGCCTGCTAGTGACAATGCGTAAGTCGAAAACCCAAATCCATATAAGAATTTAATCTTGCTCTCATGCATTGTAAATTGTTGCCAATAAAAGGTTTTAATTCCGTAAAAATGAACAATAATGGTATAAATGCAGTTCGAGATTTCTTTTTGCCAATTAACTATACATCTGAGTGAATGCTCACTAAATTGTGCTTCACACTGAGGATTAAAGCTAAGCTACATAACTTATACGACAATTAGTTCGTGCCAACAACATCCTCTTCCACCAGTTTATTCGACCGTTACATAGTGCTAGGACCACTTTTTGGAGACGCCGGAATTCTTCAGAATTTTATAATAATCAGCAAAATAATTATCTTTAAGAAAGCAAACGTTTATAAACTAAGCAATTTAAGTTTATTAAATGGTAAATTTAATAATTAGCTGTAGTCTAGAAATGTTTATTATGAAGACATTTGCTTAAATTACTATAATAAAATGAAAAAAGAATATTAGCTAAAATTGCTTAACTATCAAATAAGAATGCTTTTAAACTGTTCATTTTCCTGCATTATAAAGATTCTGCAATGTAGTAAAGAAAACATTTACCTAGATTTTGAATAGCAAAGGTTAAAATTTAAATAATAATCAAATCAGAGGCGAGTAAAGCACAGGGTAAAGTTTAATCAAAATTAGAAATCGAATGAACACATCATTTAAACACCCATTACAATGATAAAAAAATCATAATAGAGCCATTTCAATCTCCATATTTCCATGTGAAACAGTAGAAAACCTTTTGACAATTCAATAATCAGTTTCAGCCGATTGATTGTTTGCAGATATACATTACTTCTTCGCATTCCAAGAATGTGCAAGACAGATCCGATCAATTTCTACGCCAAACCAGAGATTATCAGGCCCCAATTATAAATATTGTTTATAAAAATATTTTCTAGCCACAATATGGTGTCTTGAAAGAAGCCCGCTGCGTAAAAATCCACGTGCAATACAATACCATAAAATAGCTTCAACATATTCTGTGAGATTTTTCTGAAAGAACCTTGAAAACTATTGCATCTTCCGCCATTATCTTCATATAAAGTTATTCTTGGACTCATATCAAATGTATGCAATGTTAGCAATACAATTTGTTAAGCAATTCTAGAATTTGATGAAGTCACATTTTGTCTTTTTTAAATTCTTCAATCATGACTAATGATGGTCACCCCACTGTTGAAAGAAATGCCACTGAATTATTAAACTATCTTGTTCAATGCTTCATTTCTGTTGGTCAAATATCAATCTAAATAGATGAAAACAAATGAAAAATTATTTAATTATAGCAAAGATCAGAAAGAAAAAATTACATTTTAATATTATTTGCTTCAGTGAAGCATACATAGCAATAACATGAAATTACATGATACAGAAAATGTTGCGCGACTTTTGGACTGCTTTAAACAATTACAGAATATTTAGAAACTGCAATTTATACACATTAATCGGTCATTTTTAAATCGTTTAGACGACAAATTGAGTTTTTAGACATGCGGATAAAACGAGATACTCTTACAAGACAAATCAATTGGTTATTAATTACTTGAGGTGCATATACGTATGAGCCCCGTATCTATGGCAGATTGGATCAATTGATTCCTTTGAAAAGAATTTACAAATGCAACTGCGCGTTTTCTAATTTACAATTTAACATTTTGCTGACAACTAATATAATTTAACATAGCTGAAATATGCATTTTTTATTGAACCACCTGCTACTGTTTTTTTCAATTCTGATAACTTGGTCGTTTAATATTAATAATCACTAAAAAAAATGGGATGAAATTAATGGCCCTCATATGACCCGGTTTCAACCTCCAACATTCAAGATTTCTATTAACCTGCATGTTCGTTTTTCGTCAATAATAACATTTTATATTTAAACTAAATAGCAAGATACCAAGGTGTCCGGGGTTACATTGACATCAATATACTGAGAAATATTCAGTAGTCTGCAAAATTCGTGTATTTTGAAAAATTCAATGAATAAAGTATGAGGTTGTGTCTTTGATAGTTATATGGAGTTGTAGTTTACATCTGCAATTTTGCAATTTATTTCTGCATGGAATCAAATGCGGTTTCGCAATAATTCCAATAACTAAATACTACCTTTATTATCACTACATGAGGGTTATATAAAGACAAAAAATGATTTAAAACACAGAATTTGAGATTCGAAATTCAATAAGGCATCGATTCCTTTGTGTAACAAGTCAAAATGTTTACTGATTTCTTCATTTGCCATTTCCCATGGTAATGCGGCAAAAATTCTGTATAAAACTTTGTCTAGTCAGCATTCCAAAATAAATTGAAGCAGCAAACAATATGTTTATATATAGAACAATAAAAGGATGTTAAATTTAGATTTCTGTATGTTAAGAGAAAATTTTTAAGGAGAAAAACGTTTGAATGAACTTTGTTAATGCTAGTTTCAAGAAGATCAATTAACAATGCGAAATTGTGAAACTTTGAAATCGAGCTGAGTGCTCATCGATAATTTTTAAACTATGCTTGCAATGCATTTATTTAAACAGACTTTAATTCATTTTCCTTACACGTTCAAGAAAATAAATTGGTTAGTGTATGTATATATATATATATATATATGTTCTTTGTGAAAATAACTTAATAAATAGAAGCGATTTTTCGCTAAACTATCCCAGCATTACATCTAATATCACTTTCCAATGCTCGATAATATGCAATTGAGTGGTATGTGCTTAAAATGCAATAAAGATTTTGTAAAAACCGAACATGCGGAGAGATTGAACAATACTAATATCGACATTTCATTGCACCAATCAATAACGTACAAAACCTAGACTGAATAGAATCACCTTTTCTTAAGAAAGAAAAATCTACGTGAGTTGTAAATAATTAACAAAACTTTTAAACTATCTCCTCCCCCATACACAATGCAGTTAAATCTATCATTAATGCAAAGAAATGTTAGACTTGCATTTTAGCTTAGCAAAATCAATCATAAAAATCATATTCAAAAGTAATTCTGGAATGGCCAAATAAATTCAATCCTACTACACAGGTAATTAACAATTTGGCTTAGTTAAAGATTTTAGTAATTTTGCTTATCTGATTTTTTGTAATTGAGTTTAGATATTGAATATAAATTTTCTAAAATGAGTAGATTTTTTAAAATGAATAGAATTTAACCTTAAGCAGCCCGGGGATTTTTGAACATTTTTCATGGTCTTAAAAAAATTTCTAGAGGCTTATAGCTCAAAAACTGTTAACACTATGATCAATATGAAAGCATCACGTGGTGCAGAAGAGCCTCCTCGCCTTCGGACCCGCTACCTATGAGTTTGTGTACAATATGCCCCAATGGGTTTTGGATACCGTCGCATACATCAAAAAAAATTCTAAATTTTCAAAGAAAAACTAACATTTCAACAACTTCAAAAACAGTAATACGCATTAATGAAAAATTTTCAACCTGCCCATGCACAACAATTTTCAAATTTGCTAATAGGCTTGGAGAAAATTGTTTGTAAATGTGGAAAAACGGTTTGTCCTTTAAAATAGATGTCAGGCGGTTTAAGGTTAATGAGTCTCGGCTGGGTCATCCAATTAGTCATGAATATGCTACGATGGAACTCCTTGCCTAGGTCAGACAGGGTCTTAGAAAATTTCGAAAGGAGCGGTTTAAATTTTTTTACAAAATATATTTTGCAAAAATTCAATGATTTATGAGGTTCTTCTCAAAAACTTGAAGGTTTATATTTGAACACATGAACACTAGTCTTTTCGAGACGATCTTTGATTTGAGAGACCAGAATATTCTTGGCAAACACTAAACATTATTTTTTTGCAAAAATCACATAAAAAGTTCGCAATTTCATATAATGTGTAGACCGTCCTATTGCCATATAATGTCAATTCGCTGAAAAAGCATAGATATTTTCATTAAGTCGAGCACCGCGGGTGGCTGGAAGTATTAAGAATGCTTCATGTAAGGCAAGGATATTGTAAAACTTCAATAATGAATTTTAATTATTTAATTATTGTACTTCGAAGTATTGACTTTGTAATGACGTTGTCATAATAACTTCTTCGAATTAGATGTCCTATTGAAATGTATACGTATACGACATTTTTTCCCGATAAACGAAAAATTAAAATAACTGAAATCCAATGATGTATATTTAAGTTTGCAATAATTGAATTAAACGAGCAGCGCTAAAATCTTAAACACTAAACTGTAAATCAAACTAAAATCAGCCATTCTCAACCAGACTTGTCAAAGAGCCAAGCTTGCAACAAACCGAACTGAGGACGATCTTGAGCACTGCTTTGGACATACGAGCATTGTTTAAAAAGTTTAATTTATTGCTCGGCTTTCCTCTTTGTGTCATTCAATATAAGTTTTTAGTGTTTCCTATAGTCTTATTTATACATTGTTATTAAGTAACTGAAAGAACTATGTAAAAAATTCTGCGAGAGTGCAAGATTTTTAAGGAGGTTTTCGTGCCAAAACAAGCCTCATTGAAAGGTTATGTTTGTTAGCTGAGCCTAAAGTTTCGAACTCGTTGACGTGTTTTTTCTCAACTATTTCTGTTAGAATTCCAACGCTTGAAAATCTCCGTTAGTATTCAATCGAGAGAAAAAAATGCTGAAAAAGATCCGGCTATTTTTAATCAATCAGTGAAATCTGCAATCATTTTCATTACTGAGTTTATGTCTTTGAATGTTTAAATGGAAGTTTAAATAAATTTTAGACACAAATGTTAAATGCGTACAACATTACTGTAGACAATAATTTATTTTTTCACTGAAAAGCTTGGTGAAAATTAGGTGAAAAGCAGATGCGCGAAACCTCTTGATTTTTTGCGTATTGAATCAGGTGCTGACTGACTTGAACTGTAATCTAAACTAACAGTTGAATTAATAGAGATTTTAGGAAACCAACAACAATTTTTCAAGATATCAAGAATTTATCAGCAGATGAGCTAAAATCATAATAAAATACACTCTATAATTAAATGTAATAAATATTTATAGTTCATTAACTGCATAAAGTTACCCGCGTGGATTTCAAAGTAAACGCATAATTAATTAATAATAAGATAGAATAAATATAAATGAAATTTTTAACAACCGCGGAGAAAATGAAATTAAGAATATTGCAAGATTAGAGATGAGGCAAAGCGCAGGTAAATTGAAACAACTGGCTATTAATTTTCAAATGATTTAAACTGCATTGTCTGTCAAATAAATTCATTCATTCAAGTCACTTGCATGATGAGACCATGTACAGGCAGGATAGAAGCTTCAGCATCCTACAATAGCCAGATATGATCAAAAACTTTCTAATTCAGAAACCCAACTTTTAAGAATGAAAAATTGACTGATTCAATAATTTGAAAAAATATGATTTTACTATAACGTTTAACTCAATGGATTTTCTTACAGTAAAACATAAATGTAGTAAATTTTATGAGTTTCTTTAAAAAAATTATGTTGAATCTATAAGAAATTTTATCACACGAAATAAACTAAAAATTGACCTAGATAAAACTCATGTTATACTAGTTCCACCCAGGGAACTCGCTGGAAATACTGAAAGTTTATTCTCAAAGTTAATCATGCAACTACACAAAATATATTGTGTCAATTATTCCTTTACTTCTATTTCTACAAAGAAATGGAATTATTTAAATATATTTTTCTATAAAGCACCAACATTAAGAAAATTTTTAAAAAAATCATTACTAAACACCCAAAATATCATTGAAAACATCCAGTGAGCAGATATAATTGATGAAAATTTTGAAAAAGGTTGTTTTTGTATACGTTTCGTGGTTTATTGATTTCAAATATCTTCAACTACAACAAATTGTTTTTAACATTCTTGGTTAACTAGAAAAAAGGCGCAATATTAAAGCTAAATTAATTCTCTTAGACGAACGAAACTTCAAATATCATCTTATAAATAGTACAGTGATTACGGTTAAAGGACGAAATTACAATTTAATGGCCTTCCATAAAAGCAGCTGACAAATAAGATTAACCTTTAAAATCTCACGCCACTTTGAATCTAAAACCAATTTTATGAGGCTTTAACCTGTTTATATTACGACTAACAATCACGTCTGTTGAATGTATGGATTGGATTAGGGTTTTAGCTGGATCAAAGAAGACTAGACTCATTAATAAAGATTCCAGTCTTTCGTTCACCAGCAACATCCAGTTAATGAAGCAATTCATATTTCAGAAATCACCATGTTTGGTTTAAGCATGTTAAAAATAAACAACGAGTTTGAAATTCAATTAAAAAGTGCTAAGTTTCAAAGCTGAACTTTAGACTACGAAGTGAGGCACAAGACAAGACTAAAACAGAAATTTTAAATTTACAATGAAAACTCACCTCTGACAAAAATCTAAAATAAATCCCGTACTTATCATTAAAATACTTAATGGAAAAACCGCTATTTGTTCATCATCTCCATTACTTAGGAATTACGTCATTTGAGAACTAAAATTAACATTTATGGTATAAAAAGTGGAAGATTCAATTTTGTTTCCTTTAAGTACACTTAGATAATTCTATTAAAACGTCCTTCATTTCTTGTTGTTTTATAAACTAGATAATATTACTTTTAACTGATTTTCATGGAGCACAATTATCTTTTGCATTTAGCTGTAATTTTGAGTGACTATTAAAAGGATCTTATGAACATTGATGTCTCATTAGTACTGTGATCATTTCTGTCACAAACTAAAAAAAATTGAAATTTTTTTGAAAGACGAGCTTTTGACCAATTTTGTCTATTGCTAAAGTTAAGATGATACATTTGCTTAGTACATAGAAAATATTTCCTTTAATACGCCCCTGAGCTGTTTTTCAAAAGAAATTTGTCGATTAGACTTTGTTTTCTTCAATAAGTACATACACAAATACATAATTAGAAATTATGCATACAAACCAAATTATTCCACAGACCAATAATACAGGCAACCGCGATTAGGACAAAACCAGGTCTAAGCATAAAATACTTCTTCAACCGTTAAGTCCTTTTGAATAGCCCAGTGCATCCTGTTTCAAAAGTAGATTGTGTTTTAGTGCATGCTACAAGTAGTGGCGATGGAAGATTTTTTAAATAGCTCATGAATTTTAACGTTGTTGATACCAACATTTGCTGGGTATTTGTGTCTATAAAACGGCGCAAACAATTATTTGCTTTTGTTTAAACATGTCAATAAGAAAAATTCGTATTTCTGTGCATATAAACCCATTAAATACTCCTATCTAATTTTATACTACATACACGTGACTAATCACAAATGCATGTATTAGTGACTTATCTATAGTAATTTTCAATCTTAAACTGAAATAGCATAAGAGAAAGTTGCATAAAAAAAGGCGGTCTGTCTAGATGCATATGGTTGGAAGAATTTATATTGCAAACAATTATGAAACAAAACAATTATAAATAGGGAAAACCACACCGCAAATTAGCAATCAACATGTCAAAACGATTGTTGCCGCATCATTGAAGTTATAGAATTCATTAAATAATTAATTTGGCGCAGAGTGCAGTGGCATTCAAAGTGATCGTAAAATGTGAAGACATCTGGGAAGAAAATGTTGAGACAAAACAACGGAAATTTGGCATTTAAAAACAAGCCTCAATAAAAGCTTCCCATGCAGATTACCTCAGTTATAAAGAGTGGTAAATAATGAATGAAGGCCTAGAATAGCAGGACATCTCATTCTTACGTTTTCTATTATCTAAAATATTAATCAGATTATTGTAGCCTGGTTGTTGAAGTTGGAAACGATCATTTTCCCCAAATCTTCATTCAACCGATCACTTCATTCTACTTGGGTTGATCTGTAAATTATCTACACCATGTGGATAGAACAATCCTACATCAATTAATTATATCATCTAAGTAGAATAATCCTTGATAAATTCAGAAACAAACTTCCAAAATTGAAAAACTTTCAAAAAATAAGTATTCCTCAAAGTCTTTCGTGAGATATTTGGAAGATATTCGTTCATCGTCAACATATTTACAATCAAATTGTAAAAACGTCAAATGTATGGAAATAGTAAAACGTGTTGTTTATACTGTCCTAACGTAAGTTGGTAATGACCTTGTTGTTAGTTGATTTTGAAAGAATAAGGATGACAATTGTAGATTTGATAATAAAAAAAATATATAATAAGCCTAGATAATTAAAGGAAGTAGAAATTAAATGTATTCCTAACGTTGCCAAGTAAAGCAAGTGAAATGTAAATTGATAAACTCATAGCAATGATGGGATGTTATCTATAATTTTATCGGATCACGTAATTTTCTCGCTGGTATTGATTTCAATTGGCCTTCGATATTCTTTCCAATCTCTACAAAAGCTTTCAGATTTTCAAAATATTTAAAATAATGAAGTAAATAACATAATATTACAAAAATCCATATTCAAATTGAAGAGTTTCGAGAACATATATTTGTACAACAGCAAAATGAATATGTGGTGTTGTAAAGGTATCAAATGCGGGCGTATTTTAAAATTTTCTCAAAAATTTTTGAACTAATAGCTTTGATTGTTAATTTCCCTAAGATTATGCTATCATCATAATGAATTTTGCAGTGCTACCTCTTTAACTACTCGAATAAATTTTTACGATAATGCACTTACGTGCATGATTAATGTGATTATTAGAATCTATACATACATTCCTGCTTATTGTCTTAAGGGTGTTTAGTGAAGTACACAAATCTGCAATATGGTCTTACTCAATAAACCTAAAAATGCAACCGCTGTCTACTCCAATTTAACCTTAAACTGCATATGTCCCATATAGCGGAACCAATTTCAGGATCCTGATTTAAATGAGTTTCTCATGGGATCCAGAATTGCCTCTGGTGAAAACTTCAGCCCAGTAAGTTCAAAACGTTTTCTGAAAAGCAGACTACAAAAAATCCTCTTGAAAAGAACAATTATTGGTGTCATAAAGTTCAATTGAATGCAGACAATGTAAAAATTCCATCACAGCAATCATTGAATATTAAGCTATGTCTGTACAAATTCCATTGATAATTAAAGAATACATTTGTATTTAATGAATGCATGCAAAGTTGCTAAATGAATGATGTTTAACGAGCCTCAATTGCGCATAATTAACATTTAGAGGGTGTAATATGGCCAGTGACGGTAGAAAGGCACCTGGCGTCAATTATGAAGTGGGATATATGGTAGGAGAAAGGCAGGCAAGTTCTGCAGAGGAAAATCGAAACAGCTAAATAAATAATTGGACAAGTTATGGTAGTGCTGTAAAGGCAGCATAAATTGTTAACGAGGCGTCAAGTCATTAAGGCAGTGGGAGAAAAAGAATTCTTAATAGGACATATGAGAAATATTAACATTTTATACAAGGTAAAGTTGTTTAATGGTCAATAATTGATAGCAGCTGAAGATTAAATGAAATAAAGTAGCATTAAATATTCAAGCATCAGCTGTTCTATTTTAAATCGCTGACCAATAAATGCGATAGGAGCCATTTAAAATCAAAATTCATATATCGCGAACAAAAACACCACAAATTTTATACCAATATATAAAATTCATTTTGTAGGAAACAGTAAGAACATCATATGAATTATGCATTACATAAACAAAATCCAATTGTGATTTTAGGTCATAACGTGTACAAGATAAATTTTAGCCTAGATTTTATAGAGACATTAATCCCAATATATTTATTCAATGTAATTAAATACATAAACGCAGGTGTTTAGCGGATTCCACCAGATAAAGAAAGATGATTTGGATTAGGAAATGGGTTTAAGTAATTGTCCAATTCACACCGTTGAGGACACTATCATCACGATTTCACCAGTCATCCAAATAAAACTATAAGAGAATAATTAACATTAAGCCGGAAAAAAATTTTAATAATCAAACTGTAGACCGCGCTACTATTTAACAAGGGGAGCGAAACATAATATAATGTTTTTCTGATTACTGTAATTTTGCTATTTTGAATATTGGAATACCACGGGTCTGTATGATATTCAGAATTACACAGTGGACAAACACTAACCGGTCCCGGTTAGTACCGGTTGATTTTTTGTTATCACTTGCATTTTATCGCCCAAAATTAATCTTTATCGACTGCGAATGCAAATTAAGATATTGAAACTTATTAGTGAGTGTTGAATATTCTTTAACTCATTCCAAAACTAGACCAATGATCCTAAGCTGTCTCTCCACATCCATAATTGATATAAGTAACATAATATAATAATTATTATGATCATAGTACGAAACTCACAGATCGTCCCATTTCCCACATTGATTATAACTAACTTCGCAATATAATTTCGAAGAATGATAACCATTTCATACTGAACATTTTTGTAATATACATTTAGATATAAATGTACATTTATAGGTCACTTGTTGGCCGATACCAGGCTGAATTACAAATTTACATGACATAATGGGGGAAAGTGTCGGCCTTCTAACCACCTGAAAATATCGGTTGGTATGCAAATGTAATGATAACACAATTTGGCTTGTGAAGTCAAACAGCGATGACAGTTGAAACAATTAAATTTCTCTAAAAAATAATATACATTTAAAACTATAGGAATTAGCAGTAACTCGTTAAAAGTTTTTCTTTTGAAGAATTTGTTTCTATAAATAAAAGGCAAATTGTAGTGTTTCTTGTCTAAATACGAAGCCAGTGAAAAAGACATCTGAAGAAGCAAGTTCATTTGAAGTTACATAAAGTCAGTAATGAATATCGCAATCAAATAAATTCTATTTCGTAAAATCAGGAAACATGAATCGAGAATTAATGACATTACTCGGACATTAACTCTTTGTAATTATCTAGATTGCTATTATCAAATGCTTCGTGAATCATCTAGCCTTTCCTACTTCAAAATTATAACCAACCGGATTATTTATAGTTAAAAAATCACCACCGCAATCCTCACATCTGGGTGACTATTAACTAACCTGTGAAAATTTAGCAATCGCTTGGTGACCGTTACTGACAGGGTATGATTAGTATTTGGGAATATAAATAACAAAAAATTTCACACGAACTCATAAATAAGTAACAAACGACGGTTTTTGTAGTAAGCGAGCCTAGATTTCTAAATTAGTACATTGTGTTAAATTTTAATGATTGCAAGTACACGATAGAAAATGGTCGCTCAAAATCAATCATTTAACAAAGCGACCTTTGTTGAAAAATTTATCCCGTTTCCTTAAATATAGTTCTTCAATGCAAAAGTGTAAATACAAGTGTCATATAGGGATTCATTAACGCAATGGCTTAGGACTGGAACATGGAATTCAATGTTTCGGTTGGGCTAGAATTAGCATAGGAGTGGTATCGGTATATTGTTAAGCAATGTATGGAATCTGGTCCTAATAATGTACACATTGATGTAAATTGCACAACTAATAGTAGAACCCGGCAGGATACCGACACCTCAGTATTTTGCCTAGAAATCTATCAGAATAATACTTACAAAAAATCAAATTGTGGGCATGATTTAACTTATTTATTAACGGTGTTAAACATTAAGGCGCCAGTGGTTGAGATGACAATGAATAGACACTATAGCGTGCTACTAAAAATATATCCGAAAAATCGCAGTGCACAATTATGCTGAAGAAAAAATTTGTCATGTGCAAATTTCCAATATAGAGACGTGTATACTCATAATAATTTTTTACACATACAAATATACTATTGATTTTTAATAGTCATGCGATTTAAATATAGATATCGAACCGATACCGCTGTGTTGTGACTGATATCAAACTAAACTGAATTGGACCGACTTCAAAATTATCATATTACGGGGCCCTAACTGATAGCAGTTATGTTTTACTTACATAACTTAAATAATATCAAATTAAAATTTGTAACGCACACAAAAAAAGCCGTTCGTGGATTACTGGAGAGAAAATGGATTTTGGGTGTCTACTACAGATCAAACAATCCAAATTTTCTGTTACTTTAGTTTGATTTCTGTTGGTCATGCTCGAGTTTCTTCAATCAAAAGAATATAATCAATAGTGCGAATTAGCTCCTTTTAACAACCCGTGCGACGAAATATGATTAATTAGAGAACAAATATGATTTAAACATTCTTGCAAATAAGCTCATTCAACTGTTGAAGAATTCGTTTTATGCATTGTTCTAGAATAAATGCGAGAAAAACTAAATTTCCAACCAAGGTGAAATTAATTAATTCTAAATTGCTGTTGAAAATTTCAAATGGAAAGACGTCATTAAATGAATTACCGTCATTCAGGTTGATTACATTTAATTAGAATTACATTAAGTGTATCATTCGATTTTAAAAGTTTTTTGCAATTGAAGTAGAAAAAACGCTATCAATATTTGATTGAATTTTTAAATGTATTTGTCTTTCCATTGGAGAAAACACTAATATAATATTGCAATTGAAGAAAGACATGCCTGCGTGGTTGTGGTTGCGGGTTTGGTGAGCCAATCCGAATATGTGGACAATGTCGTCATAATTTATTATTAAGATTGATATGAGGTCCATTTTCAAGCTCATTTGAATATGAGTTGGCGATAAATGAAATTCATTACCCTTGCCTCCCCCACTGATTACAAAATCTTGTAAAAAGCCAAGAATCTAAACGTTCGTCTGAAAACTATAAACTTCGAAACTGTTAAAAAAAGATGCAAACTTGACACTTTTTGAGTTTCTAGGCATAACAAAACTCATTTACCCCAAAAGTGGCATAACAGTTGGAACCTAGCACTTGCCGATTAGTAACAAGCTCTACCCCAGTCGATATTAGCTCTGTTGCAACCAGTTTGTCAGATTTCGACAAGTATTTTCATTTGTTGCTTCAAATATATTTAGAAAACATATGTGCAACTTTTCAAATATAGTTAGCCAGAATATGATACAATATAATTACACATACAAAGATATAAAATTGGTTGAGAAAGCCTACTATTCTGCAAAAAAACCGGATTAATATGTATTGAAACATAACAGTGCTTGCCAAACCCTGCTGCAAAAAGCAACTCTATGGCCCAAATTTTGGATAAATAGCCATAGAGAAGTCTTTGGCATGATAATATTGGGATTCGTATAATATATAAACGTTATTTAGCCAATGGGTATATGAGCAGATATTGCATTTATATGATACAATTTTGATTGTTTAAAATGTGGAAATAAGTTTGGAAGGTATGATGCTACTGGTCAAATTACGCCCCTCTAATTTAGTCTATGAGAATTAAAGAATATTATGTAGAACTAACGACTCAACAGCCAACACAAATGAGGTTGGGACAGTATATCAAATACCATTCTCATTAATAAGAACTATACAGCAAAACAAATGAAATATTTTTCAAAGTTGAAGACTCATGAAAAATAATAGACACTTTATTAATGCACCAATTGGTTAAACAATCATGCGGGGAAACTTGTTGACAAAAATGACAATAGCCGGGAGCTAATTTATTGGCAAAGCGTCAAAAATCCTCTGTACTAAATGCGGGCGACAGCGAAAGAGAAAATATCGCTTTGTATAAAATATTTTCCACATCAAATATTCTATTTCCACCTTCAGCTAATAAGTAAACGGCCGATTTATAAGTGGGAGGCTACTGTTGGTCTTGTCTTGCAAATAATAGTGTTTTTTTAGGTAAAGTACAGTAACGACAACGATGAAATCACTTTTAAACGGGGCAGCTCCGACCCAAAAATGAAAGAAATTGGAAGTTGGGGACGTGCGAAAAACTGCAAAATCGTTGATCCTGGCGCGGCTATCGGATTCGTTACTGGAACAGCTTATTTGGAATTGCAGCACTGGGACGTTAAAAATTCAGTTTCACCGTCGATAGAGTTTAAATTCAGGCAAGAAAATTGAACTATTCAGTATCTTTGCACATAGGTTTACTCGTATATCATATCTTTTTTATTGTTGCGTACATAGCCACGTGTAGACACAAAATTTTGCTTTTATTCAAAAATCTGATTTCTATATTATGTTTTTTATTAGCAAACTTACTAAAAAGGCAGTTACAGGGCTATTTCTATTCATGTCATTAGTTATTGAATTAGTATCAATGTGATGATTTTGCAACATGCTCGAAAATAGCAGGTTTATGAAACTTTTTCTGAAAATTTTCCACAATTTTTTCACTAATTAAAATTTTTAATCAAAGTCTAAATTTCATCACAAACATTTTAAAATACTCAAAATAACCGAATACTGCAGTGCTCCTTATTTTTAGGTATTCGATAGTTTTAAATAAAGTTTAATACATTTTCACTACCACAGTTTCATCAGAGATGTACATGTGCCTGGCTACCAAGCATTGCACTAGTGTGAGATTTGGATTGAAGTGGGTGTTTGGACTGGCTGGGCAGAGCTTTAATAAATTAAAACAAGATGAAATGTAATGGATTTATATTTTCAGAAAAACCAATGTTATATGTAATATTGCCAGTCCTATGGGCCTAATTCTTGTGGGCTTAAGCTGCCCCTGGAAACTGAGATCCACTTATATTTCTAATCTTTAAGTTGTAATAATCGTGAAAAGGCTTGTTGGGGTTGGCGACTCATCAATCATTAGGATTATAAAATTTAATTTTAACCTTTGTTTAATTCACTTAATTATACCTGATAAAATGTTTCCACGGCTTCAGATCAGAAAAAATCCTAGCTCCATAGAAATTATAGGAATAAGTCACGTAAAAGAAAAAATCCCGAAGTAAGAAATGAATGAATTGAGAAAATGAAACATAATATTTTTACACATACATCAAAAACCATTCTATTAATCTAATAAATAGATGCTTAACGAAACTTTAAGTCTTCGTAAGATTGATAGTATTGAATAGGCATCATTGTGAGAAGAATTTGGGTTTGGTAATGGGTAATGGTTCATTGACTAAGGCTCTTTTTGAATTTATGAAATTAGAATGACTTACGGAGTATGCTACCATGATGCAAAATGAACAAAGAATGGAATTCATCTATAAACGCAATTTTTTACTCATGCATTTTTTGCTTTTACGTGACAATGTATTCAATACTTCACAAGTTCATTTACATTTTCAAATTTTTAAATTTTACAAAATACCGTTTATATTTCTTTCTTTAATAGGACACTTTAAAAGAAAAGCTTTTGCGGTATTTAACAAAATTTTAATTATTAGAATTTAAAGCAGGTCAAAAATCGAATGCATTTAATTGCAAAAAACTAAATTTTGCTAACCAAAAAAATCTTATAAGATAGAATGGAGAAAATTACCAAAATTGTGTAGTGTAATGTATGATGAATGTTGTGTTGTGCATGTTGTATGACACAACAGCCTTATTTTGTTGTGATATGTAACGTTAGTTGTTGCGTGAAAAACTCGCACAGCGGCAGGCCTGGCAAATCGGAAATTTCAAGAAAAGGATACCCATGCACCTAAAACCAGTTTCTCAAGAATGGTCCATTTCCTAGCAATTGTTGTGCATTGATACCAAAATTAAGAGAAATGTTAGGCAAACGTTATTAAGCAAACTGATTTTGTCCAGAACGAATATAAAAATGGGCAAATTGGATGGAGAGGCAGTGCACGTGAAAAGAGTAAAGCTGGAATAATCTCGCTGAAGATAAAAATAGAGACATGAAAATAAAATTAATGAACATTTTCTTAGTTATAATAAAAATGAAAATTTGCCGAAAGCATAAAGTATAAATTCTATATTAGCAATATTGCTCTTTAAAGAAACAAGTAAAACAGAAATTAGGAAGAAGAGTTCTTTGAAGTTAGGAATATCACAAAAGTTAAAGCATTCAAAAATAACCGAATCGAAAATGAAGTAAAAGTTTGGAAAGCTTATTATGTATAATTCTCGTAAAGAAAAAAAACATCCAATCCATTTTAACACGCATTATTTCATTTCCTTTAAATGCAATTTTGCCACATCTTAAATATAGTTTCGCTGCCAATAATTATTTTTTGCTAAGCAGAAAATGCTGGCCTCTGTTTTGAGGTTGGGCATAAAGACTTCCAAATCTGATATCAGGCTATACAACGGATTCAAGAAAATTCTATATAAGAGTTAACTAGAAATAAGTTTTCTGACAGCTTCTGTGTGATAATTTGCACATAAACTAAGCAAAAATAGAATACATAACAATACAAAAACAATAAAACAAAGACAAGATTGCCTTCCCATGGTCAAGCACGAATGTCACAAATGAATGAAATAATTTATAAATCTTACCTATATAGAGCCGTCTCATAAGTAGACAGTTGGAACCTTAAAATAATGTAGTAATTCTTGCTCATTAAAAATATTTGCGAGATACTCGTTGGGAAGCGTTGCGTGCAAATCAACTAAGCAATAAAATGTCAAAACCTTTGGACAAAACTATTATGCTATGCTACGCGCAGGTTGGTTGAAACTAGAGATTCTTTCCCGGGAAGTTCTGAATGAAATTTCCCGGAAAATCCCGGGAAGAAAGGGTACAGAACTTCCCGAGATTTCCTGGGAAATTTCCAAAATTTAGTTCCTAAATAATAGTTTGATGTCCTCATAATTGTAAAACATTCACACGAGTGTCAGTCATTAACAGTGTTTACCTTTGTTTCAGATCTAAACCTATTTTTACTTCTTAGGTACTAAAATATGCAACATGTATTTGCCTCCGCCTGTTGCAATATTTAACTTTGGGAAACAAAACAACTTTAATACAATTCGCTCAAACACTTTACAGAAGATTGTTTCGAAACAATGATGAAATGGAGGCATTCTTCTCACTCGGACTGCGAAGGTGCAGACAATATTCAACAGAGAACATTAACTCTAGCAGAGAAATTGGAAAAAGCTATTCGAACCAAAACTAACATTAAACAGTGCCCAACTAGTGCAACATGGAGCTTAAATAAAATCATAAAACAAGACCTGCAGCTGTATGAGGCAACCAGTAATCGGTCAGCAATGCTTTTCCAACTCTTCCAGGCGTTGGCTACAATTCCTCCAACATCTGTCGAAGCGGAGAGGGCATTTTCTGCTTGCGAATTATTCGTTAAAAACTAGACTGAGCGACAAGAGCATTGATTGTTTATGTTTTCTAAAGCACATTTTAATAATAAATAAATGACCATCCTATTCTAAAAGTTTGTTTTGTTAAAAAATAATTTTTATAGTTAAATTCTAAAGTCTTACGCTTTGGAGGAGCTAAAATTTCGCTTTTGTTTTATAAGTTTTTACTATGTTGCCACTTTATTAGCCTATTTATTTCAAATGAAACTTCAGTATTAGGCGCATATTGCTTGTTTATAATACTGTATAAATCTTGTGGTACCTTTACTCGATAAAGAACAATAAACAGCTATCATTATTTACATTTTTTCATTTTGATACGTTTCCCCGGGAATTTTTCACTTCTCAAATCAGAAACCCTAGTTGGAACTGTGCCTACTTCTTAGTTCAAAGATTTTTATTTCTGTTTCGGGCCGATTGGTAGCCTTGAAAGTAATGTACTCAATAAAGCAAGTATAGGATTGATCTGTAAATGGTCTTTATCTTCATTTGAAACAAATTCTTGTAAGAATATTGGAAAAATGAAATTTGTTAGCTTTGTGTTGTATATGTGTTAGACAAATTTTGAAAAAAAATGCAATAAAAAATTAGAAACAGTAGTTTTGAAAATGTCATTAAAAAACTATGTTGCTATCACAAACTGAAAAGCTTGCAAAATAATATAAAAAATGGACAGAATATCAAATGAATTAAGTGAACACCTTAGAGCAATACTTAATAAAATACTAAAGGTAGGCCTATGCACTTTTAGTGAAATACAAAATATTAATTATTTAATTTTAAGTGAATATTTGCCCAGTTGCATTAACAAATAAAACGATATTAAAATTAACAATGGCAGACTGTTTTCGATTTTCGACGAATCGTCGTTTTACAACAAAAATAGGTAGTGAGTGAACTAATTGACTAGATGAAAAAATAGTATTGCTGTTCATACTATAAAATTAGGACAAACAGCCTGCCAGTAATTAGGGAAATTGCATCCAATTTGAAAAATAAATCATTGATGAAAAAACCTTCTGCTTCCAAAACAATTTCCTGGAAAAAACGCGGTAAATTGTCAGAAGTTAACATAAAAGCTTTCCATGATTAAAATATTAATTTATTCAAATGTGACAGTTAAATTTCAGCACCAATATAAATGCGTAAGGGATTTTGTGAAAAAATAATACAGTAAACACTAACAACTGTTTTTGCCTTGATTGATAGATGAAATCGGACCGCGAAATGTCTGCCAAGCTGAACTTTCATTGTTCAACACATAATGAAGCACCTGTCATTATAAAAGAATAAAGTATGCGTTTTTGAATAAGAAAGTATACTTTTATAAAGCAACCATTTCCAGAGGTCTTAGGTTTCAGTACTAAGAATGGAAATTGCAACCACTCTAGAGGCAACCATTTACAGATGCAGTTTCACAAATAAAAATCATATCGTCACATGAAAAAAAATTATGTCAGCATCAGCAGCTGGTATATGTTAGATAATTATAAAAGTTTTAATATCGGAATTAAATGTTGCAATACTTCACAATGTAGACATCATTAGTGCAGTGAGAGTAGATATTGATTTCTTTCTTCAATTCCGCCACAAATAATATTAGGCAAAGACATTAATTACTTTGGTACACCTGTATTTTAAGAGAAAACAAAAATAAAAGAAATTATTGTACGCAAAAGTTGAAGTAAATTTTCAAAGAATAAATATATTGAAAGAAATAAAGTTTGATTCCTGAGCTGACTAATCGTAAGTAGCTTGAATAAACTGGATTTTCCACTTTCTATGATCGGGTAATAAACGTAGGTATTCGAAAATATTTCAGCCGAGGGAAATTAAGCTTTTCATCAAAATACAACATGTCTATTAAATTAGAAGTTCGGTTTGAAACATTGAAAATCAGTGGAAAGGACTTCCAATCTTACTTCCAGTTTTCCATACAAAGTTTATGAAAATTCCAATTATATAAAGATGTTTTATACATGGGGAAGACGTTACTCCCATAGATGGACGCGAGTGTAATTTTTGATAACCGCATTGCACTGCACCCGCAAATCTGTTAGAAAAATTCATCCGCACCCGCAATGTCGCCTGTCATTTCAAATAATTAAGCCAAAAAATGTCAATCACTGAATTGACTTTCTATTAATTTTGTATATTTGAGTGAATATAGATTTCGTAATATAATTAATATTGTATTAGTTTCGGATTACACATGTAACAAAATAAAAATGTCCACCCGCACTGCACTGCAACCCGAGTGGCATTTGAAATTCAGTACCTGCACTGCACCGCAGGTAAAACCGCAAAAGCGTCCATCTTCGGTTACGCCCTATCTGTAACTTATGGCATTCATATCATCCTTAGCCGAAATTGTAAAACTCTTAATGTACACGACAAAAAAACTGTATACACGTGCAATATCTAAGGCAAAACGCAGATTAATGGAAAACAGACAAGAATTGGTAAATATGTTGCTAGAGGTAATTATAATTAATATATAATATAAGAATATGGGCAAAAAACCTCACATTTTTATATTTTTTATAATTTGCATTCTCATCCAATTCCCACGCCTTTGGAGTAACTAAAGTTAAATATATTTTTGCATAAATATTGCAAGAATCAACAACTGAAATTTGTTATATCTCAAGGTTAACTCCTCAAATCAGCCTAACAAAAACATCACCAATAAAGAATTTTGTACATTTTATCACATCACTGTATTCATTTTCCAAAGCTTGCATATTTTCAAATGAATATTTACAGAACTAGGAAAGGTAAAATTTTCAGTTGATGACATTTCGAGCAGTGAAAAAAGACATGTATAATATTCCAACAAATAAGTGTCTTTAATGAATAATGCAAATGTCTCAACTTACATTAGCATTCTGAATCCGTAATGACTTGTGTGAGTTTTACAGATTTGAATCAAACAGTACCCGAAGTGCATTCTGTAATTTATGACGTGTAATTACGAAAATTAGCAAAATATTCAAGCATTTCGTTACCATTAAATTCCCACAGGCATGTCTGAAACAGTATTTAGTTTGCATCAGGGAAATCAATGGATAAACTTGTTTTTACAGCTGCAATCGTATTAAGATATTGTTTTCATATTTTACCACCTCTCAAAGTATACACAGTCACACAAAAATAAGATAATTACACTACCAGTCGATACCTTTACTAAAAAATTCAAGAATAATAAGTTTTCAATAAAATTAGCATTCAAAATCTCACAGTTAACACTTAATGCATGCAAAGAAATCTCTCAAGGTTTGCTTTTAAAGGGTAATTTTTCTACATTTACTCATAATTACAAACGTGCAATTGCTTTGTTTATTTGATTGTTTGTAAGTCGCTCGCTCTCATGAGCATATGAACAAAGACCTGTTAATTTTTGAGAAAAAAACTACATTATTTGATTTTAAACAAACATAGAAAACGTTAGTTGCGCAAAAAAACGTTTAAAATTTTTATGTATAATTACTAAATGGAAATTTATAATATGTGGGATGTCATTTATTATTTCAATGAAGATTTTCAATGTTATTGTACGTAATCGATTATCATGAATTGTAATTATAAAGCTTTAATATCGATTCTTAAGAAAAGAAATCCATAGACTGCATTATTTACTAAGCAATCTTATTATATAACATGTCATTTCTCAAATGATATAATTCATCCGAATTGCCTATGGAATAGAATGATCAATAAATCAAAGCAATAACATTTTGTGAATGCTTGTGAATGATTCAAACTTATTATGATACACATGTAAAATAGGAATCTGGTTTCAAATAGCAACTCTCACCATAAAACTTACATTTTTATGCAGAACTGAGTAATTGACAAATTTGTTTACCATAAAAATCAATAATCAAAATGTTAGAAACTCAAATTTATTTCAAAAAGTTCATCTGCTTACATGCTAAACTAATTTTAATAATAAGAAATAAATTAAATTCTGCATAATCATCAGTTTGTCCCAGTTGTGAATATGTAGGTCGTAAGTTAAGATAGCGTACTTTCAGTGGCAGGTAATCGCAATAATATTTATTTAATTAGAAACAGTCTACATAAGCAGCATGGCTATATTACAGTATAATCATTGATTCAACAAACAAAAAGACTGTCAACGTATATATATATATATATATATATATAATATTGTATTTCTTTAAATTGAATTTTCCAAACTTCTGATACTTTTTTCAAATCATATCGCAATGACTAGCATTTTCTTTGAAATCTGTTGTTGCAGTTCTCAGCCGAGATTCCTTTGACTTTTGATTCTATGACAACACCAACTTCACACGATTGTTCCACTTAATAAAAAATTATCGCAATGATATATTTTATTTTCAAAAATAGAAAATATGCAATATGTATTATAATAACCTTAAAAAATTAATTTATGTAAGCAAAAGCAATTAAAATAAAGGATTTTGCGGACCTTTTATATACCCTTATATATCATACCCATGACTTTACCAATTAACATAGAAAAAATTATTGATTGTATAACAAAAACTCATCTCGGTCTAAAAATAAAACTGAAAAATTACAACCGGTGTTGAAGCAATACCATCTAGATCAATTAGTACAGAATAAATTTACTAGGAAAATATTATAACTGATCTTATGACTTTTCAACAACGAATTAGATAACACTTCCTGATAAATACTCATAATAAGTAGCAAGTGAAGTGTATCGCATAATAATGCTATTCCTGCGCAGTAATGATGATTTGTAATTTAGAACTAATGAGACGATGGTTAACGACGGCCAATGGCATAAACTCAAGATTATACTTCGTGGCAGGATAATGAGCGTTTCTTTCGATGGGGTGGAAAGAAAAGTTGACACAAAAACGAAAAGCAATATAAGGTTGAAAAAGCCTCTCTACTTGGGTGGAGTTGAATCACCAGGCGCAACGCATCAGTTAACACTTCCTTCGCAAATGTGGGCTGGTAAGAGATATTAAAAAATCCCACAACGATTTACGCAAATATAAACCTTAAAAAATATTTTTGATTCCGCAAGCTAATTATTTCATAAACTTTAGCAATAACACGACTGTCTCAGTACTGCCCATCATTTAAAGTCTATTTAATTACTGTTAATGGATTTAAATGAGACTTTGAGTTTCCCTTTGACTTCCAACTAGTAAAGGCGCAGGAATTCCGGTCATCGGAGCATCAAATAACTACGTCATCAGATATATTTTATAAAGAGACCAGTTACCGACCTAAAAAGAATAACAGTGGCAATGAATTAGCAAAAGTTGATGTAGCATAAAAAGATACTCCACATAAAATGTAATTCAAAGAGAAAAGAAATGTTTTGAAGTATTTTTAGATGAATACTGCTCAGTGAGCACAACTACATTAAAATTTATTCCAAAAAACATGGTGTGTAAACAAAAAATTCGGTTCTATCAGCACACCGAAGTATTTCCCATTCCCCAATTCAAATGTTTACCTAAGCTCCAACAATACGTAAAATTAACTAAAATGCTCAAAAATTATTAGTGTACAGTAAAGTTATTTTGTATTTCTAAATAACACAACCAGGTAAAATAAATACATCTCATAAACCCCTGTTAAAAGTTATGTATTCAGAATGTGACATAAAATAGCAAATATATGGTGCCAGGTAATCTTAACAGGTATTTATTAAACTGCAGACTTTAGCAGAAGATTTGAAAGCCTTTACAATGTTGGTCCTTGAATTTAATAGTGATCAGATAGGTTCTTAAGGGCGGAATTACTTATTTGAAAATTAAAAATTAATAAAATTAATCGCTTCAATTATATGATACACAATAAAGTAAATTATATTTGAATTTAATTCAACCACAAAAGAGAAATGCAGCGTCTGTTTCTAATCTTATATTAAATTTCTTTGAAATCATCGATTAATTTGATATGATAATAACTAGTCTTTAAAAAGTTATTTTGATGTGGTTAATAATAAGATTTGTCTCTTGAATTAATCCTTGCTAATAAAATGTGATCTAGAATCTATCACACAAAAGTTAAATTGTAAAAAATCAGTAATGGTATGTAATCAATTCAAACGAACAACATTACAAATATAAGATTGTGCAAAGCATTTTAAACAATTTTTAATGATGAGAATAGGAGATTTTCAGGGTATGGAAACTTGGCTTAAAATGCAAGATTTTGATAACTACTAACTCCAATGTAATAATTTAAAACCGGTTTTACTAGTTCCTAGAAAATTGATGTTATTTTAAAACTGGCTTTACGTATACATGTAATTGAAAACAATTTTTAATCTAGGAATGCTTGGCTACAATTACGTTGGGTGCATATCAGAACTCTTACTAAACGGAAGTCCGGTAAACTTAACGGAAAAAATTGAAGAACAAATTAGTCGTGCAAGTGGGACGATTGAATATGGATGCTATAAGAAAGCTGACCGTTACTGTGCCAAAGATTCGTGTGGTCTAGGATTGTGTTATGAAGGATGGAATCGTTTCATCTGCAATTGTGAAAACACTGGTTACATAGGTGGTCGTTGCGAAAAAAGTAAGTGTTGATTTTATTTAAGGTAAATAAGCATGAAGATCGCTTCAACTGTTTTATATATCGATGTTGTAACGCTGTATCCAGATTTGTCAGTAATTTGTAATATAAGTTCAACTCTTGCAAACATTTGAAAATCAACTCTGTAACATATTGACAATTCTGGTTTATCACAGGCTGCCTGACATCGCTACATCCTGAAACTGTAAATTATTTGAAAATAATTCAATTAAATGTAAATATTAAAAGATATAGGATATCTATCCAGTAATTGAAAAAGCATGTTCAGGCTGCTCGTGGTAGCTTCACAGTTAGCATCTTCAAACAAACATTATTGAACTGGAACATTTCACCCAGCCTATTTTCAAATCAATTTTCATTGATAATATGCATTAATAGTAAATAAAATACTGTTTAAATTTGGACTGCTTGTCAAACGACAAAAACATCAAAATTTAAAATATGCTTCTTGCTGTCGCTAGATGGCATTACGACTAAAGAAAATATAAAACATCATTATTAAGCAATTGATTATGCAAGCTAAATATAAAAAACATTTCCTAAAACCTATTGAAATTCACACAAATTTTATGCTTACAATTGCAGTAATTGACATAAATCCTAGTAAAAGAAATAGTAGATTGAGACGAAGCATATTGGTGAATTTTTGTAATCAGAGCATATATGTTCAAAATTATAGAGAATATTAATCTAAAAAAACGAAAAAACAATGCCACTTGTGGCGTTGTATGTTGCAACATATGTTCGTCAGCTTTGTGATGATTGACTATTTGAGATTAGGCAAACATTGCATGAGGCTTTGGTAGATAGAGTATAGAGAACGACATAATCGCAAATAAAAATCGGCCTTATCAAAAAATTCTGTCGAGGGAAGTTATGATGCGGAATTAATTGGGTGAATCTCTATTTTTTATATAAACAGTCGAAAGTAGAGATAAACATAAGATGAAGAAATTATATTTGTGTTGGAATTGAATTATTAACTATAATATTGTGTTTTAAAGAGATACTGCCAGAATTTAATCCAGGTAAGACGCTATTAACTCACTGCTCTCCGATTTTTGACCATTTGCATGCGAAGGGGTGCTAAAAGTCGGAAGTAGACCACGTAGTTTAACAATTAGCACACTTGCTGGAAGCATCCATAGGATGTAGTTGAGTGCTTGATTAGTTAGAACCGATCTGTGTGCGCTTTTAGTTGCGTGATTATATAACTTTAGACAGATTTTCTTAAATTGCATTGTATTGTTAGACTGGGAAATGCTACTCGCGCCAGTTGTGATTGAATTCGTCTGTGTACATGCACGCGCTAATTTCTATATAGCATCTAAACGCAGTTCATTTGTACAAGCTAACTTCAAATTTCAGCCATCTCTAGTTTTAGATTTAACATTCAAGAGTATGAGTGTAAGTCAAGAGGTTTCAAGAACTTAACTTCATTTCATTAACTTAAATTTTTAATCAACCTTACTAAAATGCAGGGCCTTGCAATAACATATTGTAATTAAAGTTATAGCAACATAATGCAATAGTATGCGACAATACCGCTGAAAAACTTAGTTAAATTTATTACTTGTTTCAAAAATTTGAATTTAATTTTACTAAGTTTTACAAAATATTTTAGTTCATCGGTCTTTGCTTTCATATTGCACTAGACAATGATGGAAAGATTGAATACCATTACTTAGTTATAGGGGAGACAGCAACCGATTCGAACACCAGTCAAGTTGGAATTCCAAAAAATCCAACAAATCATGACATGCAATAAGTTTGCATTTTGGGTGCTAAAATATATTACAATACCAATTGCTAGGAAAGTTAGGCTGCAATGTTATGGCAATGAAATATTTCAAAACCCTTTACGATTTTACAATTGCACACTGAATTCGAGTTCAAATGCATGTAAAATATGACACCTGAGTTTCCTGTAGCTTTTCCTAACACTTGTGTTCTACCCAACAAACTAACTTTTAGAAAAGTTTATTGTTACAAATCGTTATATTAACCCTTTCGGACCTAATGGGACATATACGTCCCAAGAACATTTTCCAAATACTAAAATCAATTTTAAACGTTTATAATATTTTTCATTATAATACTGCTGGGACATATTTGTCCCATGGTCGAAAAGCACATGTACCTATTATAAAAATTTTCAATTTTGATTATGGTAGTTAAGGAGTGTCAAAAAAAAGTGGGAGATACCGAAAAAATGATTGAAAGTAAATTGAGCAAAAGTCGGTACGTAAGGGTTAAAAAAATCAATATCAAATGATATATTATACATTGTGTTACATTTAAGCTGTTTTTGATTTATTGCAATTAAAATTTTTACAGAGCCTGCAATACACACTCAAAGAATTTATTGGAAGAATCTAGGTGTTTTTTGGAAACCTAATGAAGAACTGTGATTTAATTTGGAAGTTTCGTAGTTCTTGACTTACACTCGTACATTATACATTATATACATTTATTTATTTTAGTTGCATATACTATTGTAAGTATGCAGACGCTTAAAACTCCGTGGCAATTAAATAAAATTTTAGGCATCTCCTGTATCAATTGTAACCAAAAAAAATGTGAAATAAATTTATCAATTAAACTTCGGATCGATAGATGGCGTTTAAATACTAAACAATAATTCGATTGCAAGATGTGTTTAATATATTGGTTCGCATTTTAGGAATAGATGACTCCAATAGTACCACAAAAAGCAAATTCGGTCTGTAGCAAATGAATTTCAATAAATCTCACAGCATTAAATAAAGAAACAGCTTTAATGATTATAGTTGTTAAATTATATGTTATCCTGTGCTTGCTTATTCGATTGTAATCATTGCCTACATTTACGGATCAAAATGTTCAATTTGAAATACTTTCAACATTTCATATGATAAAATGATGAGAATTCTACAAAAATAATTTTATAATCCCACTAGGAATTTTGAGGGTATGAACAAAAATATTTGTATTCTCCGAAATAGCTTCAATTTTAAATCCTACATAAATTGGAGAGCTTCTGCTGTTTAGGCAATAAATGGTGATTGAAAACATCAAATATCGTAATTAATTAAAACTTTGTACTGGAGTAGATTTTATAGGAAAAGAAATCTTTCTGAGGCTATATGCATTGAAAAGTGATGCTTTGATAGTATTCCCTGGTGTAGATATAAAGAAATCAAACAATAAATTTAGACTAATTTATCAATATAATTGCGCGTTCAACTAAAGAGAGACTAATTAATTCCGCGTTTAGATTTAATCAGAATGGTAAATGGTGTGTATTCAACAAGTGACATCAAGAATGACCGCAGGCGCAGCAAGCGAAGGGCAGGAGAGGGCAGCTGCCCTCCCCCTTCTTAGTGAGCTGATTCAAATAAGTAGTGTATTTTCAAATCGAAAACCGACTTTCTTAGATACATTTGATTTCAAGAAATTGGAACCTATTTACCCATTTATCAATGTGATTTGCTGCAGAAAATAGCCACTGACGTTTGCATCATAGTAATTACAGCTGAATACAAAAGATAACATTTTCAAATATGTATGGATCAATGATATCGAAAACAGCATTAGATCAGGCATCCCTTTTATTTGCTTGGCAACGAACTTCCGAAATACATCAAGTTCATTCTATATAATCCCAATGCCAAATGGTGAACACACTCTGACGATAATGTTGTCATCCATACATTGATCTGAATTCCATTGTGTTGGGGCCTAGTATTCAGAAATTATTTAGGTGAACGGAGATGTACGAAATGTCCGGCCAACTTTTGTTTTGCAACAATAAATGTCAATTTGCAGCAATACATAAATAGCCACTTTAAATATTAAAATAAACAAATATTAGAGAGATATACACATCTTATTCTATCCGGCGATTATTCCCACTATTAAGCCTATCCCATAAGAATTAATTAAATCTTCAGCTTCTAACTAATGCATAATTTCTGCAATTGATTTACCTAGCTGTGTTCTGACTGTTGCTTTTTTTCCTAATAGAGTATAGCCTATTTTACGAGGTAGAAAATTATTCAGACGTATTTAAATCTGATAAATACATATAAGGTGGTGGGAAAATTACTGTAACATTCCCAACACTCAGATATTCTAAGAGCTCATAACAATGATTGCATCTTACTCTATCCAAACCCAAAACAAGATTGTCAATCATTCATTGCGCTAAGTTCTAATCATTTATAAGTTCTTCATCTATCATTTAAATTTGTTTTATATATTTTTGCAAATTGGTTCTTTATTTTTGCAAATTGGCTCTTTATTTTTTTAAATCGGTTATTTATTGATGGAAACCGACTCTGTGTTTCTGTAAATTGGCTCTTTATTGTTGGTATTCTCTGTTACATCTGGAAAATAGTGTCTTTCTTCTGAGATTTGCACCAATGTGCAATAAAATGTTTCCTATCACTGATACAGATATGCTAAAAACTGATTTTAAAATATTTCAGTGATAGAAAATGCTCAAACCTATATTCCTATGTTCCTACACACACTGATCCGATCTGATCTCCTTTTTCTCTTTCGATTAAATCATTAGATTTTTTCAAAAAGAAAATGGATGGAAATAAAATATATTTTCAATAAATGCAGGTTTGTAGACTATCACACTTCAACATTTATATCGCATTTAAAAATTTATTGCGGCGCACATGACTCTACTACATATTTATGTACACATAAAACTCAGAAAAAGTACTATTATTGTGAGTGAAGGAAAGGGGGTATACAACACCACGAAAAATGTTAGTAGAAATGAATCGGGCAAATAGCATCTGACAAAATTTGAAAATTTTTTATTAATAATTTCAATCATTTGAATGCATATAATATGGGAGGGGATTTTGAGATCCTGGGGCCAGCTCAACAAATATTTCAGGAAAAAATAAAAAACAATTTAAGGTCTGCACTAAGAGGATTTACGTTCATTAGAAATCATAAGCATCTCAAAAAACGAAAATGTCTAAACGTCAAATAAAAACATGTAATGTCAACATTATAGCACCACAAACATCAAAAATTTGGAAAATAATGATGTACTTCATTGTCTCTAGAATCATTAATAACATACAAGATCAGTGTGATTAGGGTGATTACTGGGGCAACCATAAGTCAATAAGGTCAAAATTTTTCTCTGACTTCCAATCATTCTAAAAAGGCTTCCAGACATGTTTTTTATACACGTATGGGTGTTTGGATACTCTTGATAGGTCAAAATAAAGTCAAAATTTTTGTTTTAAGTCAATAAAGTCAAAAAAATTATTTAAGATCAATAAAGTCAAAATCATGTTGAATTTGGATATAGAGAAGAATATTTGAGGGCATTTTTGCGCATTTTTCCGCATAAGTTGGCCTTTTTGGTTACATTTTGTGTGTTAATTAGCAAAACACCCGATTTAGTTTGCTTTTTGCAGGGTCAAGTAAGGTATTCTGATTAGAGTTGTTTCAAGCTTTGAACGACCTTTGCAAAAGCTTATTCATAACGCCAAACAGAATACCTATTTGCCAGGCTTGCACGGTGGGGCGAGAATTCCCGCCCCGCAACGCCCCACATGCGGGGATTCGTGATGTAAATATTTTCAATTTGGCAGTGAAATGTGTTTAAATTTGAGAGTGGTGATAATTGCTTTGTGAAATTATTCCACAGTACCGCGTGTTTCACCTACTTAAAATTTCAATTTCGTCAAACAACAAAAGTGATTGAAACACCGTACACGTGTATGGCCACCCTTATTTACAAACCACTTGACAACTAGAACACAGTTGGATATATTCTACTCCAACCAGATAACGTTTGCTAAGAAATTNGGAGGGGATTTTGAGATCCTGGGGCCAGCTCAACAAATATTTCAGGAAAAAATAAAAAACAATTTAAGGTCTGCACTAAGAGGATTTACGTTCATTAGAAATCATAAGCATCTCAAAAAACGAAAATGTCTAAACGTCAAATAAAAACATGTAATGTCAACATTATAGCACCACAAACATCAAAAATTTGGAAAATAATGATGTACTTCATTGTCTCTAGAATCATTAATAACATACAAGATCAGTGTGATTAGGGTGATTACTGGGGCAACCATAAGTCAATAAGGTCAAAATTTTTCTCTGACTTCCAATCATTCTAAAAAGGCTTCCAGACATGTTTTTTATACACGTATGGGTGTTTGGATACTCTTGATAGGTCAAAATAAAGTCAAAATTTTTGTTTTAAGTAAATAAAGTCAAAAAATTATTTAAGATCAATAAAGTCAAAATCATGTTGAATTTGGATATAGAGAAGAATATTTGAGGGCATTTTTGCGCATTTTTCCGCATAAGTTGGCCTTTTTGGTTACATTTTGTGTGTTAATTAGCAAAACACCCGATTTAGTTTGCTTTTTGCAGGGTCAAGTAAGGTATTCTGATTAGAGTTGTTTCAAGCTTTGAACGACCTTTGCAAAAGCTTATTCATAACGCCAAACAGAATACCTATTTGCCAGGCTTGCACGGTGGGGCGAGAATTCCCGCCCCGCAACGCCCCACATGCGGGGATTCGTGATGTAAATATTTTCAATTTGGCAGTGAAATGTGTTTAAATTTGAGAGTGGTGATAATTGCTTTGTGAAATTATTCCACAGTACCGCGTGTTTCACCTACTTAAAATTTCAATTTCGTCAAACAACAAAAGTGATTGAAACACCGCACACGTGTATGGCCACCCTTATTTACAAACCACTTGACAACTAGAACACAGTTGGATATATTCTACTCCAACCAGATAACGTTTGCTAAGAAATTACTCACTCTATTCAAATTTGACATTCTACTCATTGTTTCTTTTATTGCATTGTTGTACAAAATGCCAAAATATGCTGAATCAGACGCTTCCAAAATCCGCAATATTGTTCGAAGCTATCCAAGTGAATTTCAACTAACTGCAGACTCTAGGAAGCTTTATTGTAAGTTGTGTGAAGTTGTTGTACAGCACTCAAAAACATTCTTTGTTGACAGTCACAGGAATAGCGGACGCCACAAACGAAATCTCAAAAGAACAGACAGTTCAGTGGTTCAACAGCAGTCCACACTTAGATTTGCTACTGAGTCTTTTGGAGAAAGGGTAATCCGGGCTTTCCTTGCAGCCAATATTCCACTTCACAAGCTGAGGAATCCAGCTCTTCGGTCATTGTTTTCAGATATTGGTAAACCCCTTCCCAGTGAATCATGGTGTCGTGAAAAGCTGAGCGTGATATCCTCCCTGGAAAGTGAGAGAATCAAGGAGATCATTGGAGGAAAAGAAATGTTCATGGTCACCGATGAAACAGAAATAAACAATAGAAAATATATTCATATTCTGGTCGCCACTGTTGACGCTCCTGAAACAACATACCTTTCTATGTGTAAGGAATTGTCCGGTGCCGTTACTGCCCAGTGTGTTGTGCAGCACATTGATGACATGGCAAAAGAGCTCGGTGTTCATAGAGATAATTTTGTCCTGCTCCTCAGTGATGCAGCAGCATACATGAGGTCAGCAGGTGGGACATTGAAGATACTTTTCCCGCGTCTAAGTCATGTAATGTGTGTAGCGCATCTGCTGCACAACGTCTCAATGAGAGTGCGCTCAGGATATAAGAAAACAGATGAGCTAATTGCCGCAGTTAAAGCTGCGACTGTTAAAAACAAAACCAGACGCAACCAGTTTGCAGGAATCGGCTATCCGCCAACACCAATTATTACGAGATGGGGATCGTGGATTTCTGCAGCTGGGTATTATGCCGAAAAGCTGCCCCAAATCACAGCAATCATTGATGCATGGGAGGACACTGGAATTCTTGTGCACAAATGCAAAGCAGCCATTTCCAAGGATGGCCTATCAAAGGAGCTCGTTGAAATACAAACATGGTATAGCTGCCTGGTCAAATTGCTCGAGAGAGTAGAAGGGTCGAAATACACCATGCTTGACGCATCAAGTGACATGACAGCTTTGAAGGAAAAGCTAAACGGAGATCCTCTACAAGTAAAGGCATATCTAGAGAAACGATTGGAGAAGAACGAGCTTACGGAGATTGTGAATCTCACTCGTTCCGACATCTCGCCTGCCCTTTATTCCAAGCTTCAGAAATGTCCACCAACCTCAGTGACAGTTGAGCGAAGTTTCTCAATGCTCAACAAACTGTTGGCGTCTGATAGACATTTTCTTCCTGAGAACTTGCATAAATACATGATGTTATACTACAACTCCAGTTAGCCACACTGTATCTGATGTACATTTGTGGTTGTACAAAATGTAACTGTATCCCTTTTTTGAAATAAATTTTCAAAAAATCACAACCAGTTTCTTATTGTTTATGCATAGCAAGGTTCTTTTTCTATAGGTCAAAATAAAGTCAAAATTTGAAATTTATAGGTCAAAATTTCAGAAAATAAAGTCAAAATTCCGGTTGCCCTAGTGATTACCTATGCATCGGCGAAGCTAAAAGACCTTTTGAAGAAAAAATAAAAGAACATATGAGAAGTCATTTTAAACCAGAAATATTCTACCATCGATTTCAAAATAAAAGCGGCAACTTCAAAATGTAATGAAGACAAAGTTAGAAATAACAGATAAACTAAAACTATCAAATAAGCAATAGAACTTAACATCCCGAAATTACTCTAAATTCATTACATCATAACATTAAACATAATTGTATTTTAAAAGGGAATGATAGAGCAATCGAGAACGGTTCAATAAATGTCGGTGAATTTATTATCAATTTCGATTAATCAATCGAAAGACCGACATATTGTGATTCCGACTGAGAATTTACTAATGACCGGGTTGTTTGAGTACTGCAAAAGCTGGATCAGCAGATCGTCCAGTTTGAACGTATTTGACATTTGCAATCAATGGCGAATTTCAAATATTTAAATTTCATTGACCTACAAAAATCCATCTCATGATTTTCAAAGCCTGATAAAATTTCTAACATTATGATAATATTTTCAAAGAAAAATTCCTTTTAAATTAAAATCATATGAAATATAACAAGAATAGCTATGGTTGGCGTATCCGTTGTCGTAATGGTTTTTTGTAATTGAAAATAAACCAAATATATGGTGTGGAGCCAAATAATTACAATTAACTTTGAACAGATATTTAGCCTTAGAAACCACGGTTTAAATATTTAAGAATGTCATCAATTATCTCACTTGAAAACCACATTTTTAACAAGATTGATCTTTCTTTCATAAATATTTACTGTTGAGGAAAATGAAATGTGAAGCTTGCATAAATTCAATGCATTTTTATGCACAAATATTGATTTATACGATATTTGTGTGCATGAGACTAGATGGATGATAATTAAATTTGCAACAAATCACCTTTTGAATCAAGACTAACTCCCTCTTGCGGGAAATAAAGTAATCGATTTCAAAATTTTTAATTCGCTCAAACGTTGGTAATGATAAGTCCAGACTAAAGTGAGGATTATTTGGTCATGCGAATTGTATATTGGTTGACTACTTATATAACTCTATGGAAACTTTCACTAACTAGAGGTAAGTTTTTCAAACAAATACATTATTTGAAACGGTGTAAGGCAATTCAATGGTCTAACTGCGCTAACTGAGAATATATCCGTCGCGGGCTTTGTACGGAAAATTAATACTATATCAAAAATGAAAATTTCAAAATAGATTTCAGAAGCGATAATAAAATAAGTGCTCCGTGAGACTCTTTAGATAAAGAATGCAATGTGAACTGCAGGTGCGATTTTGTATAACAAAATGTACAGTGAGAAAATAGATTGAATTCAAGAGCAGTCAGCGGAAATTTATTATTAATGAGTAGAAACTAAATTCAATCATTCCCTGTAAAAAATTCGCATTTTCAAAATTGAGGTTAAACAACAATTACAACTAATTTGGAATAGATTGAAATTTTATGAAGTAGGGTCTACAATATACTATAATACAATAAAAATAGAGCATGTCCAATGTTTCAAGGTTGAATGTCTTCGTATTCTAAACATCCTATATAATATTTAAAATATTCAATCAAACACTATATGCCTCTATTAACTGGAACATGACATTTTTAAGAAAAATATCCACAATAGATTTTTTTTATGTAAATTATTTATTAAAATTATTTTTTTCATCTCAGCTAAATAAATGAATTAAACGAACACGATGCTTATAAATGCTCGAGATGACATCCGCAAAATAGTAATACAATCAAAGCAAAATACCACTGCAGTGCCCACATTTACAGATATCAATGGAATTTGAGCACTTAGCGCTTCTTTATAGCATACATTTCAATTAAAATTTGAATTAAAATCCATTATATCAGCATATTTCGCTTCAACAATGCATCCATCAATAATTGTAGAATGTTAATAAGGCGAGTGTAACAATTCGTGCAATGAAGCGTAGACGTCCATTATTTGTAAACAATTCCCGATATATAAAATGACGCAACCGCAAAAATGTTAATATGTAAAAAATATATGAGAATTGTAAGCTGTAATATTTACCAATAACCTGTTTTGGAAGAATTCCAATTTTTGTTTACCTTAGCATCTGGTTAAAGCGTCCAGATAGGAAGTAGTAAATTTTTTCTATTAAAACCGTTTTTTAATATTAATCTTATTTGATGTTTGGAATATTCAATGAAGAAATCACAATCTGTTTCCTTCGGCTTTTTGGTGTTTTTAATTCGGTTTTTTATGCTGTTTCTCAACTACTATGACAAGAAATTAATAGACATAATTTCAGGTGTATCTTTCTACATTCAAAAATTTTTTCTTGTAATGGCATATGTGGAAATTATATAATTGCTTGGTGATAACTTCATCAGAAATACAACAAACTTTCAAATGAAGAAGTTTGAAGCTTAAATTTTAAGGTCTTCTTCATCAGCATCATCATCATCAGCATCCTCATCATCATCGACACTAAATTTGTGAATTGCAAATTAGAAGACATCAAAAAAGAAACGTCATGCCCTATATAGGAAAGAAGAATAGATTAAACGAACACAAAAATCTTCCTCTGAAAATACGTTTTTAATAAAACTTCAGTTCTAAAGAGTAGTATAAAATATTTAAAAGCAATAAATTTAATGCGAGAGAATTAAGAGATGAGAGTTAAGAAACGCCCACAGTATTCACCATCCCGAAGAAGAATGTCAAATGTCTCAAATTTAAAATTAATGCAAGAAATATATTGTTTAACACCATTCAATATTCATCAATCTCACCTAAAGGTGAAGTTGTGATAAACAATCCCAACTTCTCTGCACAATTTACTAATCATAAAAACATTGTCCCGTTTCACGGATCTCATCCCTGTCTCGTATGCTGCGAATAGTGGCTGCTAATTAAAAGGCTTTCTTCATTTAATTAACGCGTCAATCACTCATTATTGATACTTGAGTACTTCCAACACTCACAAACTATTCCTTCAAAACTACGTAAATGTAATTCCATCCTGACAACAACAGTGGGCGAAAGAAATAATTCATTTGGAATAATCATTCGAAATAACTTATTTTTTATCTGGGAACAAATTACAAGATAAAATGTTTAGAAACAATTATTGAATTTTCATCAATTCTCTATGGATAAATACCTAGTTCCACGTAACATACAATATTTCAAATAATGAAAAAATTTAGCAAGCCAAAATTACTTTTAGGGAAGCTCTCGCTTTTGATAAAGTTCACCGAAAATTGAAAACTTGAAAATAAAGGCAAAAGTTGTTTTATTTTTTCGATTTAACTTAAGTGCTGCTTAAAACATTCTGCAGGAGTTCTTGAAAATGCGCATCTAAAATAAATTGTTTCACAACTCAAAATAATGCCTATCCCCCAATAAAAGCTAAAATTTCTCTAGACCAAATAATATAATAATAAAATGCTTCATTTTGTCTTTTTAATCACATTAAAATAATTAAACAAAAGTGGAAGAAAATATCAATATAACCAACTAGTATAAAATGTTAAAATAATGCATGAAATAAATTTCTTCCTTGTATACTTTGTCAAATATTCGAAACATCGAACAAAAAATTACAGTTTCTACAAGGATTTTGCTTCAATTGTTAAAAGCTGCATATATAAAAGAGTTCTATAAAACGTTAATTACAAAATTTATACATAAAATCTAACACGAAACAACATTTTTGGAACTGATTGCTCCGCTTAATATCACACTATTGAAGAATAATAAAGTAATGATCTGATTATAATGATGATTTGTAATTAGTTACAAATACCGAGTATCAATGATCATTTAACCTGCGTGATAAACTATGTCTGAATCTACAAAAAAATAAAATATATGAAGAGCGTATATCCAATTTTGTTCAAAGCACCATCTAATGATTTATTGGAAATTTATTTGCTAAAATTTTTTAAAATGAATCAAATTTGAATTTCCATTTAAATGACAAATGAAAACATTTGTTTTTAAATCATTATCACTGCGTTTCATGCTGGAAGTTATTATCACTTGCTTTTTAGTAGTGTTGAGTCAGATCAGGATTTTTAGATCAGGTCTATCAGGATTAATCAGGTCAGGTCAGATTTGAATCGTCATAAATTGGCTTCAGCGGTATGAGATTTTTACAGACGATATGGTTGAACTGAATACCGCCGGTAAAGTATTTCACAGAAGCTTGCTGAAACGGTTTTTTGTGTCAAGCCTGGTCTGGAAAAACTTGATTGAAAATAAAAAATTGAGATTATGCCTTAGAATGACCAATTCAGTTGTGTGGTCATGTGAAAGTCTTACGGCGGTAACGGTATGGTATTTTCAAAAATAAATACCGTCGATAACGGTATACCGCCGAAACCTAATCGTAAATCAGGTCCACGTTAAAACAGGATCAGAATCCGGTTTGATAATGTCCATCTAGTTTGATCAATTATATATCATTTGGATTTTATGAAATTGAAAAATTATGTGCAAACAGTATGGCTTTGATACCAGTACTTTATGCTTATCTTTTTCCTACACTACTGCGAAATATGTTATAGGCTGGAGCAGAATATGAAAAATCATGACGGGAAGAATGGTATAACTTACTGTATTCTATCTATGCAAACGTCAATCGCAAGCGCTTTGTTGGTTAACGATCAGCTTTTAGTTAATTATAGGGTTAACCTGTTTACCCAATAACAAGTTTATCCCTACTTTCTTCTAAATTGTATTAGTTTTACATTTGGTATTTGCGAAATGCTACCTTAGATAAATTCATAATGTTACACAATGGTTGCATGACTGTTAAAGTCGGACTAACAATTATTTTTAAAACAATTTTCTGTTATTTTTAGAAAATGTTAATAAATAAAACTGATGTTTGCATTCAGGACAGTGTAAAAGAAAAGAGGATGATGCTACTTTTATAGCAAACATTCCTATATGAAAATCAGGATTAAACAGGTTTAAATCAGAGCAGGTTTGATGCTGAAGTAGATCAGGTCTGGTTAGGTCTGAAGTGCAGGTGAACTCATCAGTCATCACTACTTTTAATTGACAATTAAAAACAGTCATGTTTCGGGAAAAAAATTCTTCGAAATTAGTCTAATGAACTCAGATTATACATTTGCGAACAATGTCAAAAGCTTTTCACTTACAGCTAATTGCAAAAATATTAAATAACCGATAAATTAACTGTCTTGATGTAAACATTGGGTAACAATGGCCAAATCTTATCAAGCTGTGATCAAAGAAAAATTATCAAATTAGACAAAAATAACGTTTAAGCAAACGAATCATAGAAAATAGCATAAATGTTTCTAAATTTTTGCTCTTCATTAGTTGAATGACTTATGATGAAATAAATTTAAAAAATAATTATTGCCTAGCACCTTATTATGTTGTCCGGGTAACGGTTCGTTAGAAAACGTCAGTGATCTGACAATGGAGACTTTTATGGTCTTGATATTTGTAGCATAAGCCCAATACTTTCAAAGCTATAGGTACATGACGATTTATAGCTGTTTGTGAGTATTTTTTGGTATCCTCATGTCATTACAGTTTGAGAAGTTTATTGAATTCTTGATTCAAATATTAGTTATTGTATCATTTTAGCATTAGGTTGTAGAATTATACTTTTTTATAATCCAAATAATTTTTAATAAAGTTCCGCAATTCATGCATACAAATCAGATTTTTCTTGCTTGCAAAAATCATTAATATTTGCAACTACATGTGCATTAAACATGACTTTAGTTCCCAGATGGTATATATATATATATATATATATATATCAGGTACACCTAAACAGGATTTTGAGAAATATTTAATATTTACAGAATTCAAAATAGTTGAAGCTAGTTGTTGCTGCCATGGGCATTAAAACGTTTTTTATCTGAACGCCAGGTATAGGAACTATTTGAAGGTTTTTGCAAAAATCGTATTTTCCAAT
>CABFPE010000158.1:369448-393097 GCA_900660155.1 Hofstenia miamia | reverse complement strand
TGTACATATATTGTAAAATAAAGTACGAGATCTTGCTGTAATATACATTAAAGTAAAGTAATATCCTTGTTTAAAAGACAAACAATTAATTAATTAAAAATATCACAATATTGAAGTATTAGAATGTATTGTTAGCTTAGAAATAATATGCATGCAAATATCAAGAGCAATTTAGATCAGCATCCTTTACAAGATCTATATAGGTTTATAGGTTTACTTAATCTATTAAGATAGGATATAAATCGCGGAAATGCAGGTTTCTTTTCTTCAAAGTTGAAAAAAAATCTGAATAATTTAAATAAATATGTTTTGTTGATTCAGTGCTTGTGAATTTTTATATTGCTCAAAAAACTTTTTTTCTTAAAAATCTTCTCCCAAACTCGGGGTGCGGCTTATCTACGGATGCGGCTTATACACGGGTAAATACGGTAGTTCATTTAGTGTTTTGCTAACAACTTCAAAAAGTACTAATACTGTTCAATATAGCTATTTTCACCATTTTATATGTGGATTGCAAAAACCGTTAACGGTGATCCTATTAACCGCTATTGGGCGTATTTGAAGTAATCAAAGTCTAGAATTTAATCGCCATAATTAAATAGAGACCTTAGGACTGTCACTTAGTTTTTAAATATCGCTGTCACAAAGTTGTAGATGAAACCCCAGCAGAGACTAGCAGTGTAAAAGTTAAAATTAGATAAATTTATAGTTGACTGCCTCTTCATACAACGGAATGACAACAGTGCATGAATGGGGACGCTAATGCTTCTGCAAAACAAAGAAATCTCATTTAACTTAACAATGTGCATAAATAATGGGGTTTCATGAATATAAGAGTTGATTCAATTAAATTGATTTACAACGGTAGACAAAAGTCTGCAGCAATGCAAAATACAGAATACCTCAGGAACCAAAACAATTACAGACTTAAAGGAGGAAACCGTATATTTAATGCATCCATTTCCATAAAAAAAGGAGACTCAAGCCTACGCATTAAGTGATTTTTCATTATTTGCTTAGTGAATTTCATCGGATGCTGCAACTATTTGTGTCGAATTAAAAGGATGTGTCAGCATATAATCTATCTCCAATTGCAGGTAACTGATCGTGATAGAAAATCTGGAAAGGAGCAAAAAATACAATACTTGGCAATGTAAATAGCAATGGTAGAAGGAATATCAAAAATCGAAGCTATTCAAACGGAAAGTTAGAAAAGGAAACAAAACTCTCTGTCAATGAATAAATCATGATGTTTTCATTTAGGAGATTGGAACACCTGTAATAGTATTGGCATCTATTTTATTGCAGGTGATAGAGAAATAATGTTATGCTATCAATTCACTATCCATTCGAAACTTTACAGAGCATTAATATAAAGAAACTTTGATGGAGATATCAATAGTTAATGAGTAGCTAAAATGAAAATCAAATAATCGCAATGTAATTTTATTTTGTGCAATGCAATGATTTATAATATACGATGCCCGGTTTAAATCGATACCTTTTAGAACGAATAAAGTACACGAATATATGCTTTATTAAATGCAAAAATGTATAAAAGAATTTATAGTAAATGCAAAAATGTATAAAAGAACTTATTGTAAATGCTCAAAATGACCACTTCCATTCTGGATACAGAGTTTCAATATGGGTTACCTTCAGTTCGTCCATGTTATTCATGTCGAGTCACTTAGGTGCTAGTCCAGCCAAGAGAATGTCTCAAAATGAATAATCCATTACATGTGAGACTGGACTCTGGATGGCCATTCACTATAATTGATGAAATCAGGTGCATTATTTACAACTACTGAACAGAAGATCTTGCAGTATGAGCCTTCGCTTCGTCTTGCTATCACACCCAAGGCCTTCCGTCCAAAATCTTGTTGATGCCATTGAACATGACAGGACGCATCTATTGAGCATAGACGAAGAGCTTTCTTTTTTCTTTGCGAACAGTGATACATGAATTTCCAATTTCTTCGATGAAGATATGCAGAAGTATTGATTTTTGTAGGTCGCCATGTATAAAACGGGCAGAAAAATCATGATTGAACAACTTTATTTAACAAGTAAGGAAAAAATTAGGACGAAACAAATGCTTAATTAGTAATAAAATGCACCAAAAAGTTAAGCTACAAATGCCGCCTAGGTTTTAGCAATTTGGTCCTTAGTCTGTTAAAATATTCGGGCTGCCAAGATAAACGTAAGCTGTTAGATACATCCTTTGGCAGATACTCCGAGCTTCATTAAAAAAATAAATTCGAAACATTTCTTTTTGTTGGCAGAATTGTGGCAACAAACCGAGGCGATCCATAATAGATCGCCTTGTAACAAACTAACGAGCATAAAATGAAAAGTTATCAACTCATATGTACATGTACCGGGAATTACGTAATCCCAGTATATAGGAATATAATGTTGTGATACAATAAACATTTTACAAGCTTCCAAAATATATATGAACATATAGTGCGCATTTTGGCATTTCTTAAACGCATGCATGCAATATGCCCTAATTATTATAATTTTTCTACCACCATATTATATATCTACAACATAATATACATACATGTGTAAGGGTGTTAAATATATTTAGCCTCGTTTATACGAGCACTAAGCTATATTTAGAAATGAAATTTTCAGAGAAAAAATTTTCTTAAAACGAATTAACAATGCCACTTAATGGTATTGAAAAATAACTCGATTAAAATTGAGCATATCGCGGTTACTTCTAACATTTTCGGAAGAAATTTCCATTTCGATTTGAAAATAACACCGACATTAAGAAACGGCAGCTTTCCATAAAATGCAAAATTAGATAAAAATTAATGGATGAAATGTTAATGTAGTAATTTTTTTACCGCTTTGTTCATTTTGTGCATATTTTTTAATATTAATTCATATTTTGGCAATGGCTTAAAAGAAATCACTCACTCGAATTTTTAAGATTCCACGGCTGGAGGCTGAAAGAAGAGCTAGACATAAGGAAAATGACACATGATGGTCGCTGAGTATATGGTGCGAAAGATTTACATGGCGTGCATATTCATTATATAACGTATTTCAAAGAAAAATTTGTTAATCCATTATTGTGATCATGAGCTAATTCACATGTAAATAAAGTTTGAGGAGTGCAAAAGTAACCGCGCGAAAACTTCGAATTGAATTTTTAAAATTTGTCTGTAAGGAATTACCCCAGTAGTACGTACTGGATACACCATTTTGAGGCTCTTCAACCAATCAATAATTGAATGCATTTAACGAAATTATTTTTAAATTTTTATAGTAATGAGAAAGAATGACGTGGTTTATCAATACATGACTATAATAATGACTCGCTGGCGGCTACGAATAATCACAGGTGTTGGAAGCCAGTAAATGTTTGAATGTGCTGCAGACAAACTAATGAATAAAGTCATTTCCTAAAATGGCATAGTTAGGCCGAGTGTGTATAAACAATTCATTTAAACCCATTTTCCTTATTAAAGAGGATGACAAAAATCTCATTAAGTTTTATGCGCATTCTATGCCATTTTAATATAATTTGTGTAAATAAAATGTAAAAAAATTGGGTAGGGGAGGGATGTCTTGCTAAAAAAATAAGGATGATTCGCATATGCATAAATCGAAAATACTTGATTAACTAGTAAAAATCGGGACAGAAGTAGATGAAAACCCAAGATAAAAGTAATTTGAAATAGGTATTTGGATGAACAAAAATTATGACTGTTTGACTATTTAAACTTTCATTCAGCATGTTTCAACAACTATTCCTAGAAAAATCTGGCAATTACATTATTTGTTGAGATTAATTTAAAGCAATTCTTGCCAATCTTTTTCTTCAATGACGCATAATTATCAGATTAGTGGTAAATATTTGCGGAAAATACCGGTCGATTTGCGCATCACAGGACACCTTTAAATATAATTTTAAACACTGTTTTAAACATATTTTAAACAAGGTGTGTTTTAAACATTATAATCCTGTCATTGAGTATTGCCGTATAAATTTCCATGTATGAATCAACAGTTATCTGAGATGCTATATTTCTCAAATTCTTGTTATTGCTGAAAACTCAAAACCCATCTTTTAGAACAGAAACACATATTGAAATTTGGTTTTGCTATTTATATCACATCAATGTTACAAATTGAATTTGAAAGTTTAAAAAACTGAATTCCTTGATAAAAGTAAAATAAACAGTCATATTTTTAAAAGTAAACAGTCTACTGGACTATCAAAAATTTTAAATAAGTTCTACATTGTTTTCTGCACAAACTTGCAATCGCGCATGATTGGTTCCAATTGTAACCCAAAAAATTGGTACTGGTTGCTTCTTCAGGAGTTTGTGATGACATCCAACTTGAATTATTGAGTAATTTTAAGAATAGGCATGCTCGACTAAAAAATTCTCAGTAACATAGGAATGTTTTTTCTCAGTTCTTTGACGCATTATGGTGGAGAACTTAAAGTCGATTCCTATTATCTTGCATGTTTTCAATGTAAATTCAAGTAGAACGTTTTGGCGGAAATGTTATTTTGTGTAAATGAAAAACACCCACCGTCTATAAAGTAACTCCGAGTTAAGTGTTCTTTGTATTTTTCATTTTATTTTAAAAGCGTATTTAGTTAAAGTTTGCATCACATTCAAATTCTGTCGATTTTTTTGAAGTATGCAATTAAGACAAAGATGAAAAAATGTCAAATTTAACAGTTTGAACAAAAATTCATTAAAATAATATAAACAGGAAATTCCTGGGTACAAGGAGAAATGAAAAATTGTGATTTCACTAATTGATCTTTAACCCTATTTAAGTAGGGCTTTTTTACTCATATAAAGGGTTGGACGGGCACACTCTTGCCACAAGTTAAATAATAGCCTAAAATTATTTTTTCTGATAATGATCAAAGGAACATACCTTATAAACATACAGTATATATATACTGAAGAGCTATAACAACAAAACAAAGGCCAATTGAGGAGATAACACTAGATTGAAGATCATCCATAATTCGACCTGCAACCAACAAATTGTTTATTACATTTTGGAGAAACGAATCGACTTAAAACAGTGTAAAACAAAATTTGATAAGAGTAAAATTTTTCATAATAATCAAATATTTATTGGGGAGGGGCCATTCACCCACCCCCTCCCCCATCTCAATCTAAATAGGGATAACTTATAGTAAAAATCTGTCGAACTGAAAGAACATTGCATTAATAACATTTCTCTTTCGTATTCACTCGTGTCTTGACACTCATAAGAAAATGTCACAATAAATACCGTACCTAGTTACGTCAAAGTGACCCAGAAATTAACCTACCCCCATACGACTTGTGACAGAGTATTAGATAAAATGGTTACCATAATAGATCATTAAATAGCGAATTGTGTCGCAACGCAAACTGTCGACGCAAAATTAATTAGCAATAGAAGATTTGCTGAGAAAAATCAATTGACAGCTGGCAATTAGTCTCCACTCTCGAAAGATTGATGAATTTGTAAGTAAATGTGAATACAATGCTGGGATTTGCAATTTACTTGTTTCCTTATTCCTAAGAACACAAAATTAAAGAGCTAACTGTCAAATGCGGCGGTGTTTGGAAATTTCAGTCTGAGTGAAAAGAGGCGATTCAAAGCATTCATAGATGCTTGAGCGAATTTGAAATGTAAGTTATTTAAAGCAATGACAATAGCTCAATTAGAATTCCATAACAAAATTATAAAATTTAACACAGTCGTGTCGTGCTCATTAACATATTGTTACGATGCGGTAAGTGTTGATGAAAAATAGAAAAATAAAGCGTAATGGTTAGTCTTATAGTTTACTACGATTCCATTTACTGCGACACTCTCTGGGGACTATAATATGACATCATTAAAATAAATCGTTCACACTTTGAAATAGGTTCTAATTAAGGCCAAAAGTATTAAACTTTCTCAACACTAAGCATTTGTCAATATTGAAAGTGAAAGGCATCTGAAGTTCTATGTTTATCAACACAATATTCAGCGAAATAAATAAAGAAATTGTCATCACTGTTAGCATCAGAACGGGATTTCACTACGCGTAATTTAAAGTTTCTTTAACTTCAGACGCTTATCAGCAACATGACTTCCGCCCTTATCTAAAACAGACAATTACAAAATTAGAAGGAAAAAATACTATAATCAACTTATTTACGCTAAGTTAACTCGCTTGCATTAAAATCATATTGTAAATATCAATCCCATAGATTTGGAACGTTATAAATTTAATAAATGTATCAGCACTTAAGATAATTTTATATTTGAAAAGCATAAAAGCAACCATCATTCTGATATTCACAAATAGAAATTGACTTCGTTTAAACGGAGTGTGAGTTGCGAGGAAATATAGGCATGAAGTAGACATTCTTTACCCAAGTCTCGCTCGTTTCTTTAAAAGAAAATATAATTTCTTCCATATTTACCCCCAACAATTTGTAAAACTTAAACTTGGACAAATTTTTTTGTTTATAGAATTTGGAAATACACATCTGCAGGCGATGTATCATATTTATACATCTTTTATACATTCATAGTTAAATTTTGAAACTAATATAATACAAAAAGAACTAATTTTCAAAAGTGGGCTAAAATACATGGATGGTCAGCTTATTTTATTAAATGAGGTATTGAATTGGGTCATCTCAACATGAAATTGTATAATTGGGTTTGACCTCAATAGCACAGACGTGTTTAAAATATTTCAATTAGTGCAATTTTATATTATATATATTATTATGCATTGTATTCAGAATGCATAACAAAGCATATATTATGTAACAATCAGGTGTTGTTTTGGTTATTCTAACCTATTTTACTGATTTAAATAGAAATGCCATAACTGCAAAGCCTTTTTGCTATCAAAATCAAATATTTTAAAATACTGCTATATTTATTGAATTAATAATGAACATAAACTGCGTTTATTAACATGAAAACGATTTTTTAATTAAAGACAACACTTTAGGCCACTTGAGGCTAATAAGGCTTCTCAATTTTCAAGCCAAAGTTGTCGATAAACACTAAAACCCTAATTAAATTGGAAGTTTTTTGTAAAAACGGTGTGTTTTACATTCCACATGAAATCTACTCTTAAACTAAAACCATTTCAAGAGAAAGTGTGTCAATTGCACCATTGACGTCACATGCGTTTAGACCAATGCGTCTATCAATAACCAGCAGTGAAACAATAGAAACATCTAATTATATATTTTGGGAGGACAAAGGGCAGACTCTGGCATTGTTTGGAGAATTAGTCGAGCGCCGTGTATTGTCCTACAGAATAACATTTATACAAAATTTAAGCGAAGTAATCAAATTTTGATGGAGAAATTGTGAGGGTTACTAAAAATATTTATAATTAATAACGATTAAAACGAGAGCGACGTCAGGTAATTGGAGTGACAGGAAATTAAATTATTTCAATAGCAGCAGTTCAATTTAAACAGGAAATTTTCACGTATGGCTATAACATTAAAATTAATGAAAATGTCGCAGAGTATTTAAGAAATGACATCTCCCATCACACAATTCTCCAATTCAAATTATGTAGCTGCAAGTAAAATTATAAGCTATATTTAGTTAGCAAAAAAGTTAATCAAGTGTGAAGCTACTCGATAAAAGTTCCTCCTCTCAATATTTTTAAGGTCATCCAGCAAAAGGGACATCGTAAACAAGAACAACTAAATATTTTCCTTGAACTTTTGTAAAAAAAAATTTAAAAATTCTAGAACGCAATTTTCAACGTTTATAACTCAAGAATTAATGAAGATACCCAAAATCTGAAACATCACAAGTTAGAAGAGTGTCTCTGACTTTGCCGCACTGCACCAAAGAAAAGTTAAAGCTCGTTTTTGAGCTCATGCTCTTTCAATCTTATATTTACCTGAACTTTAAGCACAGCATATTCACAACATTACATTCAAGCAAGTTGACCTGTTTGTACGTTTAAATGGATAGCAATCTGTTTAAAGTAAAATGGGAAATTTTGAATGAAAAAAAATTTTAAATCTTATAGCAAAACGTTTAAAACGCCATGTTTAAAATCTAAATATTTAATATTTGATAATATTATCAAACATAACTTTTATAAGGAAAGTTAAAACAAAAGCTGGTGCAAGTCTAAAGCCACTGCTTATTAGAATGGAATGAAGTTTTGATTTAATGACTTATTAATGATCTCAAAGAAACAACTCACACCTGTACCATCGAAAATCAAGCATACTGCTAATGTTTTAACCAATTATGTTCAGATTACAAAAGAACATCGAATTTTTAAAACTTTGAAGCTTTGATTAACTTATTAAACAAACTCAGTATAAAGCAATCATGACTATCTTGTCTATTTCTCATTTGGTTGTTGTGATATGAGACCACATCATAACAAGACTTATTTAACAATGGGTAAACATTTCTATAAACATTGATAAAACTACCGATTTTTGAAAACTATTTATGAATGGAATGTATATAGATATATATATATATATATATATATATATATATATATGATCACGTACGACATAAAGACCTTGTAGGATTTAAAAACTTTCTTGTGGTCGATATATTACAGTTGAGTTCAATATGAGTTTCCTAAGAGTTGAAGATTGATGAAATTTGAGTATAGAGATTTAGAGAACATAAGAGTAATATAACATCAGAACTTAAATTTCAATTCGAATTGCAAAGCAATGCGATGTGCAAAGAAAATCGATGCCTAATTTTAACAATGATAAAATAACTCATTTCTCAAACTTGGTATTATTGATTATTTGAAGTATTCAAAACCATTTATAATGAAAATAGGATGCTTTGACAAGATTTCCATTTCAAATTAGATTGGAATTAAGAAGAATTTTTAATGTTTTGAAAGTTTACTTTTGCGTGAGTCAACGAAACTTCATGACAATAAGAATAACTGGTGATAACTAAAATCTTTTCAATGACCCAAGTTATATGCATATTTTATATTTAAGAGCTGTTTACAACGAAGTTGAGAAGCCTGTGAGGTACTCTTTGTTATAATAATTTTTTAAAAAACCAAATATATTGTATTCCTGATTATTGGTACATGTATATACAGCTAAAATCAACAAGTTCTACGATTTTAAAGTATTGCAACATGAATATATTTTGTCTGCTGGATTGTTGAGGTCACAGAGTTATGCATAAAATTTCAATTAAAGGGAAATTAGCGAACAGATTTGAAGAGAAGCTAAACTAAGCTTCGTTATATTCGATGTTGATATACTAAAATTGAACAGGGATATATAACTATTCGATGTTTCGTAATATTCGAGTTCGCTATAAACGAATTCTACGTACGATTCATCATAATTCAAAGTTTGAGGACAAACTTTACACTTGACTTAAGAGCACTCTAGGAGTATATAAAGTTCTTAATCATTACTTATCAAAGATATTGCGTTTAAATTTAATAGAAGTGAAATTATCTATCAGTGAATAGAATTAAAAATTATGTCGTCTTAGAAGATAGCACGAAAATGATGAGGTTATATTTGCCAAATTTTAATACTCTTCTTTAGTTTGAAATGCGAAAAATGACAATGACTTACAAATTAAAAGATGTTTACTAGCTTAACAGCCTGAATAGATTTCCAAAATTTCAGTCATTAGGTATGAGAAGCAAGCATTCCTAAAGAAAAGAGCGGCACTTTTAAAAAAATTCAATGTCAAAGTGCACTTTCCTTTAACGGAAAACCAATTATGAAAACAAAGACTTAAATCTAAAATAGAACGACTCAAATTTTAGTATTTTCATTAAAGTAAAAAAACTTACTGTATTTGAAAATGTCAATTTTTAACATGTATGGTCGCATAGAGCCTTAAAAATGTGAACCAACTCATTACCAAAAATATTGTTTGTGATGGAATCCTTCACCTATATCCAAGACATATTGGCCCGAAAAACACATTTCTCATAAACGATTAATGCATGCAAATTACAAAAAATTCGATTGGTGCATACATTTCACTAAGTGTGTAAGGAATCTCTAAAAGCCTTAATATTAGTATAGTATTTGAATAGTACATAACAGACTTCTTATACCACCTTTACTTTCGGAGTTGGCTATCAGGTAATTAAATAAAAGGAAAATATTTATTGAACAAACTTTACTAAAACATTCAAGCCACAGATCCAAATTCAACTGCATTGCATTAAGTGCATGCAAATATGCTTTCTATTTTCACATAGGTGCTAACCGGAATACTCTATTAAATAATCAAAATCATTGTAACTTTTCCTTGCAAAGTGACTGCTTCATCTGTAACATGTTGGTACGCAGACGACAGCAAATATAGAAGAAACTTAAATAAAATCCATTTAGACGCCGTAACCTTTCAATTCAATGGATCACAATCCGTGAAAATCTCCCTGCCATCGCCGAGTACAACGCAGTCCGAAGAAATAAGAATACGATTCAAAACATTATCGCCGAATGCCACACTTTTTGTGACTAGTAACGAAAAGAATGAAGACGGTCTACATCTAAGCATCGTAAACAGCACGGTAAAAATTTATTATAGTTTTAAGTTTACCATTATATGTAAGAAATCAAACGTCAAAAATGGTGTTAGTGACATACATTTAAAATTGGTTCTATAAAACAAAGTTTAATTCCCACACTGTTTTCAACGAAGTCAGTCAAAACTTTAGGAAAAAGTTGACATTAACTGATGGTGTTCCTACGTTGTTACTTTACAATTCTCAAACTGTTTGCTTAAGAAAAGTTTACTTTGAATTGAACAAAGAAAATAGCAACAGTTTCTACTTAAAGTATAAAACCAATTAAAATAGCTAAAAGCCTTTTAAAACCACTTAGCAACTTTTCAGTAAAGTTGTTTTATCCTATCAAAGCTTTTATGACAAGCTATATTAAAGACATTCAAAGAATTATTAGAACATAACATTTTAAAAATAAAACGGAGGAGTGTAGTAGGAAAAAATAGATGTAAGTTACTTGACAAAACTAAAAACATTGTAATGAAATCTAACTGAAGAACATTTCGTTTAGATATCTACAGATACGAGTATGATTAAAATATATTTGAAGGCCTTTGTGCATTTTTGACAAAAATGAGATTATTGCACCAACTATATATTCAGAATCAAAACTTTAAATTCTTCTTTTAAGGAGAAAAGCAGTTTTAAGATGCAACCAAGTGACGTGTTGAATGAATTGTTCCGAGCAGGAACCGGCTAAAGTAACTAAGCTGAATCACCGCTAAAAGTCAAAAATGTAACTGAGCCGGTTCTTGCATGAAAGCCTTCATTTATATACTACACAATACAGACTTATTAAAAGCTCTGCAGTAAGGATAGAATAATTTTAATATTAAAACATAGTATTAGGTATGGCTCGTAAACAGGAATTAAATAAGTATTGGTTTCAGCGAAAATATATCATTCACAAATCTCTTTGACCTCACGTAAGTGGCTTCGCGAATATAAAATAGTCAAAACATTTGATTTCAGACTCAGGATTCCACTGCAAATTAGGCATGAGTGACATCAGATTTAGCATTAAATCATAAATATCACTAGCAATGGAATTACTCTGAAAATCTCTCATAGTCTACCATAGGGTCTCAGAAATGAATTCTCACACAGCAGCTGAAATTCATTCACTTAAAATCAAATGAAGGAAAAATTGGAGGAACAACCAGAAGTACATTAATTCTTTATGACAATTTGAATGGAGTTTAAAAATTGCAAACCAACAACATATTGAGGATAAATCCTCAAAGAAAAACCACTGACGTAAAGGGGACAGTAGGTCGAGACCAACAAGTAGCTACAAAAGAATGCTGTTGGGTGCAGATGTTACGTGCATATTATACAGCCTAAAGGTAGAATTATACTCAACATTTCTAATTAAGTTACTTTCATTACCTCGGCGAAATTCTTTTATAAAAGAATAAAAGTAACGATTAAGAAATCCATCGCTAGAAACTAGAAGCGCAGTTTAGAAAATGTTCCGTAATTTTTCCTACAATTCATTTGCGCCGCGTACATAATGGTTCCTTTGATTACACATGAGCTTTTAAAAAATATATATATATTTGTGTGGAAACTCATTACAAAATTGTAATGTATATTCATGAGTCGCCTCTTTAAATGGAAGAATAAAAGCAATTTTTAAGAAGTGATGAAGTTTACTAAAAATTATTCAAAATATTTGAGTTGATAACACTAATCAGCATTGCTGAGTGTTACCACATAATATCGCATGTAAAATAAAATTAAGAATTGGACCCAATTTTAAGAATTCTAAATGATTGTGGTTCTTTGCTTTGAGAAATACTTTAACCGAGGACTTCGAAATCATATGTATAATATATTATATGTAATAATATATATAATATATAGTATATTGAAGTCGCCGCTTTAACACAAAGAATACAAGATTTTGAAGTTGATGCTAAAGTTATTTTCTCTGTTATAATGTTGAATTTACTGCGTTTATATAAAAAATTTTAAAAAGTAGCAAAACAAAAACCGTATAAAAAAATTTCATACCATTCTTAACTTCAAGTTCAGAAATTTTATAATAATTTAACATTTCGAAAATTAGGAGCTTTGAAAAATGTAATACACCATATTTAAGGAAAAAATACACTAAATGTGATTACATTAAAGGAGTTGTTGCCTAGAAGAAAATAGCTGACACTCAACATAAATCTTCACAGTAGAGGGCGTGGAAACAGATTTCGGATGATGCACGAGGTCTCTTGAGAATAGTGTGTTAATATCAACTTCTCAAAATATCAGGTATTATCCCAGAGGTTTTCAAAATCTCTTGGAACTCGGAATATCATTAGTTATAAATATATCACACAAAGAATGAAATACATATCCGCATCCCATTACTCTGAGAAGATGTGTAGATGAAAAGGAAGAGATTAGTAAATTCAGACTGTAGTACGATTTTAAAATACACTGAAAAAATACCAGTTAATGAATTACGGATGGCGATAATAATCCTTTCCGTTTTATCACTTCCGTGACAACCTCGATTCAAATTGTATCTAAATTCTGCCACAATTCTTTGTATTGCAGCTTGACATACAAATGATATACCGTCATTGATGGAAAGCGGGAAAGTCTGAAAGTATTTTAAAAAGTGGAATAAATTGCAGCATAATTGCATTCTTCTAATAAGGGCGTCTGTGAAAGGAAAGAGTTTGGGCATGATAAACAAATAAAATAAGGTATTTGTTTTGATTGAATGCAAAAATTAATGTTTCAGACGCATTTTATAAGCTTAAAAACTTGCTTGCAGTTAGACTCCACCCATTTCCGCTTCAAACACAGGAGAAGAAAACGCTCAAATTATGTGAGAGTCTGCAGTAAATCGATAATTCACCACAACAAAGACGCCAGAAATCAAATCAACGCTTCGTTTAGAAAACATAATCCCATTAAAAAGGCTGGAATTATTCTTCCAATCCTACCTCCTAACACGTTTAATAATTTTTTACCGAAATTCTAGCAGACTGTTGTAAAATAATTTCACTGCCACACTTCAACTAAAATTATTGAAATTTCATTCACAAATTAAAAGTATTTTAAAGATTTTCAGGAAAAAAATGAAATTGTTCACATGGTAAAAGAACGTAGGATTAGAGCATAATGAAGAGAATCAATACTCTTGTTAAAGGATAATACAAAACTCACGATAATTAAAAACCTCACAAATCACAAAGAATTTATTAAAACAGTCCAGGAAAAAAATGAAATTGTTCACATGGTAAAAGAACGTAGGATTAGAGCATAATGAAGAGAATCAATTCTCTTGTTGAAGGATAATACAAAACTCACGATAATTAAAAACCTCACAAATCACAAAGAATTTATTAAAACAGTCATAAATGTAATGTTATGCGACGATCATTTATTAAATAATATAGGAGAAATCAATAACTGTTGATAATTAGTGTATGACACTGGGCATACATGAAGATAGAATAAAGGTCGCATTACCGGATACGAAGCATTAAATGACTCCATGGATGTAAATTAATATGAATAATGTCCCACTCCCACTATAAAACCCGTGCTGGCAAGGGAAGGCTAAGCCATGAGAGATCTCCATGGAGAAATGGTAGAGTCATATGATAGGGGAATTTAAATAAAGAATGAATGGCATTTTCTACTCTAAATGCGTGCCAAATATTCACCAATTTAAATCCTTTAAAAAGCCACCATAATTTACCTTCAATAATTTATTGTTGACGTTTTGAGTTGGAATTCATCATAAAGATTTATTAAAGAAATATCCTAGATTTCTTGTCAATCTCCTTCCATTAAAAAAGCTATTAAAATTTTAATAATAGAATATAAGAGGAGAAAACATTTTTGTTTACATTCACCGTGAAAGTGAAAGCAATTTATTGCTTTTCGCATACAAAGTACATTATCAGTTATTTTAACAATGAAAACAACAAACGGGAGAAGATATTCGGAGCATTTCAAGGTCCAATAAAATGTGCTTTACTTCCAAAAATTCATTTATTTTTCAAATTCAAAAAATCATTATGGGAATGAAGAATTTAAGTGCTTACTTCCAACATATCGTTATGAGTGAGAAACATGAATTCCAAAATAATGTGGAATTAAAAAGAAGGAAAACGGGTAGTGTATAAAAAATCACACTCTATAGTCAGCTTAATGCAAAAATGCGCCAAGTGCAACCGAACAATATTTATTACAGCATTGTATAATTGAATCAAATTTGTCATGTATTCAGGAACTTTACTTTCATATATATGTGCCTAGCTAGCCATTGCAAAGCACGCCTAGTGGATTTAAAGTAAAAGTGGATTTGGAAATTTTTGTATAATGCTGACGATTCATGACGATAGCATATTCATGTCGACATTATTATTGACAACATACCTATAAGTAAGGTTAAATAGGAAATACACGTTTATCTCGCAATTGTTTTCACAAAGTCCATGACAAAGTATTTTGGGAAGAATATGCACTAAATATTCACAAGTACCATGTATTCCAAATACTCTAATGATAGTTAAGCAATGTTAAAAAATTACAATGAAATTCATTAAAGCAGTGATTAAAATAGTAAAAAAATTCACCACTGAATTTCTGTTTAGTTGCGCTTAAACATAAAAATTGGCGAAAATGATAGGCTCGTCTCAATTGCTAGTAGGAACGTATCCAACGGTGTTTGGCACAATACCCGTATCATTCGTCAAGTAAAGCAGTTATTCTTCTGGGATGATCTCGACCAACAAACCGTTGGTAAGCAATTTTAAAAATATCGCATAGTATTTATTTAATTTAATAAATTAAAATATATATTCTACAAATGCCAGAATAGAATTATCGGCAATGTTTATACCACTTAATATTTCATCAGTGCATATATAGAATATACGGTTCCACTTTCAATCGATTATTATCATTATTTGAAATTTTTAACAAATGAATAAATGTGTGTCAAATAGGCTTTGTTAATAAAAATGTAAAATTACACCAATGCTAATATAAGCCAATGAACTCATTGCTTTGATACATTTACTGTAATGAGTGGTGAAAAAACAATGGGGTCTTTTCAGTGAGCGATTTGTCAAATGGTTGAAAATCGTGAATGGAATGGAAACACCAATATATATATATTTTCTGTTGACAAACAAAATGTGCTGATGTTTTTTTCAAAATATTTTAATTACTCAGTTGACAACTCCTTCACTGGAAACATCGCTTTGATATGAGGTGCGATTTCAATTCTAAAAGTGAAATTTCATTTTCAATAAAATATAAATCAAAAGAGTGTTTTTTCATACATTTCAAATATTTTTGATATTGAAGTTCACAAGAATGTCATCATGAAATACAGAGTGAGCGGTGCATAAAATCTAGGTATTTATATGAATTCAAGCTTGTAAAATATCATTGAAGGCTTAATTTCTCATTGGTATGGAATGCAAGGCCAATTAACCCTTTCAACCCGGTTGGTACATATATGTACCATTTAACTTTTCTAATAGCCTAACGGTAACAATATAGTAGCATACAGAACCCAATGGTACAATAATATAAGTTAAAAAATACAATGGTAAATATATGTACCACATTAAAATTTTGTCCCATATAATAGTAATTATCATAAACTTTATAAAACAACTTTACATTATATGTTTTAGCCATCTAGAATCTAAAATTAATAATAATTACAGAAAAAAAATTCGGGTTGAAAGGGTTAAAGAATAGGTCTTCATCTCGATATCGCATTGTTCAAAAAATTCTAAACCCGGTCCTGATATCAACCATCTAGAAATGCAATTATAAAAACAAAAAAGCCTTGAGAAATGAGTGTTTTCAGTAAACGATTTTTCAACAGTTATTATGAAATCGTGAAATCGCATGATTTGTCGTCTTGACAAAAATATCAACTTAATTTTCCACAGAGCAATTAAATTCGTGTTTCCATGCACGATTTCTTAAAGCGTTGACAAAATGTTAATTAATAGAGTTGACAAATCGTTCATTGGAAAAGGCGCTCTTTCATTGAGAACGTTTCATGTAAATTCAAAAATTTTAATTAGACTGTAATACGTTCACTGCAATATATTTCCATATTAAATTTAATGCCAATATTCTGCCATTTTTGCTTGACTCAGACGAACAAGAATTTTGTATAATCTAAAGTGTCAACCAAAAATTTATGTAAACGGACTAGTGAAAGATGATATCTATAAAATTTCAGGAGTTTCTGTTAAAAAGTGTGAAGTTCTGCGTGTCTATAAATTCGTAAATTTACAAATTACCTAGGAAATTCATGATTAAACCTTTATTAAAATAGTAACAATACCCCAATGATCAAAATTCGAATTGGATATGGATTTTCAGAGGTGGCTTGTCTGGACGTGGCCTGGTCTAATACTTCCAGTATCTTGGATTGTTTGCCTTTTAGAAAACTCCTAAGGAAAGATATTCAAAAACTTTTTTGAAACGGACTCATCCTCGATACGTCATGGCAGACGATATCAAACATGTCAAACCCAAGACACACTCAACTTAGAAGGCGAAAGCGTCAAGTAGCAATTCAATTGACCTGAATTCAAAAAAAACAAAAATTATACTCAGCAACATGTCTGACAATATTCCTTGTCAATATTATATTTGTGTAATGCGAAAATTTTACAGTAGCCCTAAAATTTCTCAGCGGCCAACAATGGAATTTATACATGGGCATCCCAAAATGAACATAGTTTGAAAGTAAAGACTGAAATCGATGCCAAAAATAATAGTGTATGGATGAAGGGGTGTTTGAGTTTGGTTTTTAGAAATTATGTATGAGTTCATGAATATTTTATCAACGGAACGCCGGTTGAATAATTTTTCACAACATTTACCGATTCAGTGGATTGTTTAAATAGTCAATATATAGTGCTAAGACGATCCTTAGCGAATGTTGATTCTATGAAAAGAATACGTGCATTGCAAATTCACCAAATTTTGGAATTGGATGAGAAGCTTAAAAATGGATGTTTCTTCAACACTTTCAATGTTGACAACATTGTTACAAAAAGGCCAAATTAATTTAAATTAATAGATTTTAATTCAATAGAATCATATAATCTAAATTCATGATGGAGAGATAACAACACATTGCTGTTAATTTTACCAAAAAATATCGGCATCAAATAAATTTGTTTCGGAAATACTAGCATGAGTATGTAATTTATTCAAAAAATGAATTTTTTTAAAAGAATGTATGTACAAATACAAACTATATAAATGAATAGTTGATTCAACTTTGCTGAAGCCAACAGCACAAACTGCACTTATATAACTTCGTTTATCATCTGCGTCGAATCATGCGAGATGTATTTGAGAAGGATGATTTTCAAAATTTGGTCAAAGCTAAAAAATACTTATATTGGTTTAGGTCAAAGAGCAAACACCTAGTGAAGCACGAACAAAATTAAATTGTGCTCGCCACATTAGCAGACTATATTACATGTCAGTTGCATCATCATGCCGAAGGCTAACAATTCGCAATTGTTTATTGAGGTTATGCCCCTTGACAAACAGCCATTTGAGTCAAGAGGGTGGGAGGGGGGCTAGTAGTCTATAAAATTGAGAAATCATGAAAGGCGGAAATGGTAAAAAAAAACATAGGCAAAACGTCTTTTTTCGACTAAAACCAAGAATTCTGAACTTAACATCTTAGACTTGTAAGAATTATGTAACTTGATGTGAAGTTTACGGAAATTTTAAGATTGAAACTTCGCAAAAAATGATAATCCTAAAAATGAGAAAAAATATTTGTGCAATGCTATGCCACTAAATGATTGTCAAATATGAAAACTTTGTAATCCATAGCATCCCATCATCTAAGGTCGACTCAGCATCTTAAAAACTGGCCATTCTTTGAACGTACCACTTATTGCTCGATAAATTTGTGAATTCCCCTTTGTTGAATGTTATCGATACAAATAAGTGGAAAGATTATGGCGCAATTGCATTTTAAAACCTTGTACTAAGAATAGGAAATCAATAGCCGTAGTGTCTGCTAATTCAGGTTAAATGTACAAAAAAGTCATTAATTTGTAATTATGTTGATAAATGAACAATAGTCATCAATCACAAGCACATGGCAAGAACTCATTAACTTCAGGAGCCTTGCAATATTGCGTAACACTTATTCGAAAGTAATATGTAAAGAATCAAACAGTAAGGAAAACATATGCTGAAGGAAAACAAAATTGCTAGGATCACAAAGTGTCCACTCAAGAAATTTTTTTTCAAAACTATCACAGATATTCCCATAAAGCTCAATTTTTGAAGAAACGAAAGCGCGCAAAGTTTTTTTAACCAACTTTAGAAGTAGCAATATATCATTAACTCTTGTAAAATGCAGTATTTAATTTAAAAATGTATGCTCAAGGTAAATTGGAAATATATAATATTTTATTAATTATCTGGATCGCCATTTTTAACTATTTACAATCAGCTTGATTCGTCACAAGTATTGCAAATGCCTACGGATTGAATGCATTTATTAAAAACCATTAAAGTAACCATAACCCAAACTTCTTCAATAAATTGTTTTGACTAAAACTAAACACCGCAAAACTATTAGCAAACAAATACATTTTAATGTTTTCTTTGTAAATTATGTTACTGTTAGTTTTTTAATTGTTAATTTTTTCGTTTTAGCTCGATATTTTTTAAGAACATTTCGCTCTCAGAATTTTTTACACAGCTCTTCCTATTATGTAATAAACATTTCTAAAATAAGATTATACGAAAGGCATATTGAATGAAAAATGCACAAAAATCACATTTAAAGATTTGTTCAGGAATGTAGTATAGTGTAAAATGATTGGATAAAACAATCGAATACAGTGATATATGTATATCTAATGTAGTGCTCGAGTTTGGCTTAGCTCAGCTCAGCTCGGCTCGGCTCGGACCGGCCCGGGGCGTTAGAAGTTCGGCTCGATGAAACGTCTGAATTGTACATAAAAATATAGTGTACAGTGTATATGTACAAAATTCAAATACAAAGATTTGTCCAGCAATGTAGTATAGTGTAAAATGATTGGATAAAACAATCGAATACAGTGATATAGGTAAACACTAAGCTATGCAAAAGAAATTAAGAATCATTGAGTATTTATTCAGCCATTTTAAATGCCATTATCAGCAAAAGATATCACACTCAGAAACTAAAATTATTTACTGCGATGATACTCGAAAACATCAAAGTGAATATTTACACATAAAATATAGATATATGCATTAGATAAAATGGCATAAAACAAAAAATGGGTTTCGAAAGCCCTGGGTGTTTAACGTAATGAGAACATTGAATTTTGATTGTTAACTACGAATTCTCCCTCTTTATCGAACTTCTGTTGTACTTGAGTCAAACTTAATAAAACGAAGTAAATATTAATCCAAATTGCAAGGACAGATTTCGAAAAAGGTAACCCTGAGAATAGAAAGATTAGAAATTATTTACATTTGTTCATAAATGCTAGAATATTGCCCTTATGAGATGGAATTGTACTACATATTCAGAGCGGTTTTTAATTATTTCCGACTGATTGAGATTCTTCACAATGATTTGGATTGGGATTTCCATATATCGATAAATTATTGAAAAATTAAATAATTGATTAGCATCTGCTATCATACTGACTAAACTACTTGATTAATGTCGAGTTTGCAATTCTAAATAATGAAACTCATTCGAAGACACTACTAAATGCTATAGATGGGATAGGACTCAATGATTAGAAGACCTGAACCGCAAACCAAGCCAACCAATTACGACGATTATGTTTGGTTCACACCCTCCGAAATTCTTTCCAATGCGTTTTTCTACATTTTGATCCTATTTTCTTAGCTGATGTCATCATTTTTCAGAGCTTCAATAACACTTTCGTATAATCTTAACAAAATATTTCTAATTACTTTTAAGAGCTGTTGTTTATTAAGAATGATAAATTTTTAGGGTTATTCCTCTGCGCTCAGGACATTATAAACTATAGAATTACCCATTTTTGTCCAATTGGAGATTCATAGAACGGATCAAATTAAATGTTCAAAAACGAGTCGTAATGTCCATTTCAACCATGAGTTCGTTGCTATTGACTGAGTTTATGAACACTTTGTAGTGATGGACTAGTTCTATGCTATGAAGATTTTAATGAAAGGATTTCATGAATTTAGACTAATATGAAAACCGATTGTATAAAAATATATGAACAAATTATGGATGTAATAAACCGACAATTTTTTAACCCCAAAGCCTTCGGTTCTAGAAGTGAGCTTTAAACTTTGAAATGCATGTACTCACTAATAAAAAAGCGTAAATATTGCACATTGTACACTAAATCGCTATAAAATAAGTGATATTTGTTAAAACTATTGTCGAGAAAATATAATTCTTAAGTCTTAAGTACACGTATACAAACACGATAACAATGTTGAGTGTAGTATTTTAATCAGGTAAAATATATACTTTTCCAAGGAAGATTGCAAATCTGAAAAGCAAACAATAGCGTAATTTATTTTTATTTATCAAAGCCTACCAGCGATTGATAATTCAAAAAAGCAAACGGTTGCAGCATATTCTCGAGAATTAAAGTACAAAACACTTTTTAAAAGCTAGTTACTGACAACTTCAAAATGATGTACTGTTGTGAAGAAACACTTGAATACTAAACATTGGAATTGAAGTTAAAAATTCAAATTCTATAGGAAATCATCCAATCGAAATCCGGCATTTATATATTGCTAAATATTATTCCCATTAATGATTTTTTGCTAAACAACGAATAGATTTTCTCATCTAATCAATTGCATATTCACAATCAACTACGTAATTGGAACACAACACAAACAGTCTGTACCTAAATGCACTTAAAAGGGGCTTACACCATCACCATGACATTGAGTTGGTGTGTAACGGACATGTAAATGCAGCAGATGATTTGTAGCCAAATGACAATTAGACAAAATTTGATCTCAGTGATGGAGTTTAATTTAATTAGAGCTGGGAGAAAAATAAACAGATGTGTTCAATAACAAACAGCGGCGCACTAAACGAGGCATAAAATTCATCACGCAAAACTGACGCCGAGAAATCTAAGGTGGTAAATTAGAAAGCCAGTGCAACAAAGCATCCTAAATTAATGCAGCAAGTTTAATAACTGAGCGTCCCATTGCAAGCAAGCAATCAAATGCAACTTTTATATAGATATTTCTTACACAAAAAATTATTCCTTGATCTCATTTTTCAAATGTCTGCAAACTTTGCCGTAAAATAGAGCTATTATATATAATGTAATGGGCGGATTTAAATTCCTCTGCAACTTTATTAATTGAAATCATTGGTAAACAAATTTCTTATTAACTTTAATGGGACGGAATGCTTCAGACTTGTTTAACTCTGTAGTATTAGTTGAGATACTAATCGTGCAAAACGATAATTCTAGGACGATGCCATTTTCAAAAATCAAATATTAAAAAGTAAAAGGAATACAGTTAGAAATATTTAATGTTTAGCAATAAATGCCTAATATTTATCTTAAATTAATAAAATATTATTTAGTTGCGCTAATAGGAACGGAACCGTCACTAGAAGTGAAGTACATTGAAATAGGTCTAAGTTCAAAGTATCCCGGAAAGGGATTCAAAGGAAAAATGCAACAGATGAAATTCAACAACCGCGAATACCTTACTGATCATATATCACCGAGTGAAAACAAATATATTAAATCGACAGCTACCATTTTACACGAACCCAGTGTGGTCATTGGAACGGTATCGTTTCGTAAACCGGAGTCGTTTGTGAAGCATCCCTTTAATGTCACAAATCGTCTAATACGACTAGAGCTGAGTTTGAAGACGGAGGAGAGAAGTGGATTGTTGCTTTATAGAGAATCAGATGGTGATTCAGACGCGTTCGCGTTGGAAATCGTTGATGTAAGTAGCTAATCTGTGCTATTTTCACTTTTACAATTTTAAAAACTAATTGTTGTTTTATTAAAATAAAATATCAGCATCTAACTATGAAATAAATAAATCTATAAAAAATATAAAGTGTGCTATTGCAAATAAATAAATTTGAATAAACATTATTAATTAAAAGACCAATATGCATGACGGTGAGATTGCGAGGTAATTAATTGGAATTTAATGCTAGAATTGTGGGGACGTACTAATGAATGGTGGTATTGTATTACATTATTGAAATCCACAAGGTGTTTCAATACAATAAATGTTTTTTCTAAGTATCAGCTACATTCGTTTCCGAATTGCGGGAGATACATTAACTAATAGGTTGCATTTCGCATGAATTCGAAATTAAAGAATAAAAATTTTCGGGTAAAGCAATTGCTGCATTGTGTAGTTTTTATGCTAACAATCAATGTTGTACAACCTTTATCGAATAAGTCTGACGTTGATCTAGTAAATATGGAATAAACAAGGCTACTATTGAGGAATCATTAGCAAAACAAAACCCCATGGTACGAATTCTGAACAAACATTGACTGTTGAGTTTCGTTGACTTTCTTGACATTATTCATGATTCTAAAACTTACATTAAAATCAATAATTTTGAGAACTCCAAAACGCATCGGTTTGAAATGCCTCTAAATTAAAAGCAATAGCACTAGCTTTCAGTTTTCGATAACTGTTGAGTTTTCGATTTATCTCATTTAGGTACTACATAAATGGATTCGAACGCACTTTGGTGGGAAATGCAGTTCTGATGGCTTTTATTAAAACTTAAAATGCTGAAATAATTTCGCATAGGAAAGATAGTTCAAAGCTTATGCAATAAAGTGAAATATTTGACAGTGAATTGGAATCGCAGTCAGATTTATATATTAAAAGGGGAGGGGGCAGCCTATAAGTATAAAATAAAAGGACAGTAAAAGGTACTAAAGTGTGAGGACACTCAAATATAATGGAATATCTTGAAAATAAATAGCAGAGCGAAATATTTCATTACATTCAAATTCGATTTCTGCATAATGCATACAAAACTAAATTGAAATATAAATAATTTCGATTAATGAGAACCAATATTATAATATTATATTATA
>CABFPE010000158.1:333693-369331 GCA_900660155.1 Hofstenia miamia | reverse complement strand
TATATATATATATATATATATATATATATATTGCTAAGTACATTTATACGACCGCTAAGAACTTTTTTCAAATTTATATTACCGCTAAGTACAAACACCGCAAGTACTACCATATAAATGAGGAAAAAAATATACGAACATAAATAAATGATCACAACAAAAAATTATTTAGTCAAATTAAGCGCATGGACTCCCCGGATTTACTGTTAGACATGACATTCAAATTCGATTTTTATATTCTGCATAAAGACCTAAATCGAAATATTAATAATTTCGATTATTCAGAACCAATATAAAATTATAACATTATAATATTATATATGGATATATATATATATATATACAAGTAAATGAATGAAAGAATTTAATAGAAAAAAGTAGATTGTAAATTGGAACCTTCTGAAATGTGAATGGAAGTTAAAGTGATAAGTGATCAAGGTCTAATAGAGAAGGTAAAAACTACAATGATTCTAAAAAAAATTACCAACAAAAACAGTGATTAGAAATTGGGATTACGAATGAAAAGCAAGGGAAAGGCTAAAATGTTCGTTTCTGAATAATAACTACAGCGCGTAACGATTTTGAAAATACGCTGTTTATTATTTTGCTCTTGCTAGAAAAACGCCGATGGCGGATTCATTCGAAAATGACGTTTTCTGCTTGAGCAATTTCCCCTGCAAGTCGGTAGGAACAAATCATTATAGACAGCGTCAAACACGAAATAAGTGAATTGTGAAACAAAATAAGACAAATATATAATTCACGAAAAATTATTTTACTTTCATACGATGAATTAATGTAATTATTAATTCCATGAGATTTTAAATGCTTTTAAAATTCTGATTCAAAAACGCTATTAACTCAGACATAAAACTTGGTACAGATTTTACAGCTGACTGAAATCGACATAAAATTATTAAAAAAATCTGTCATGTATGAATTCTTCGGAAAAAGACAAAATGAAGTTTTTTCAAAAATGCTTTGACCGAAATGAATGAAAGATTAAAAGTTATTGTAATTACTCATTCCCTCCATGTCTGATATGTAGATTTTTTGACAGGATTGATGTCAAACCTTGCACTGAATATTTATAATTAAAGAGCAAAATATTATTCCCCGTCTGAGAATTGATAATGAACGTCATCGAATTGAAAAGTTTCTGTTAGGTTTGAATGAGTTTGGGATGGAAATAAAATGAAATTCACTGATTGCAACAACGTACAGTTTTAATAATCGAGAAGCTTGTCGTTATAAAAAATACTAAGAAAAAAGATATTATACGATAAATAGACAATATTCTTGAGAGTCTTACACTTTGTCAAGACTTTGTTAAAGAGGTTTCAGTGCTATAAAAAAACAAAGAACAAATTGCATTCAAAGGAGTAATGACCATGTTATGAAGTTCAACAGATTCATTTAAGAGAAACTAGAATATATAGTGTTCAAACAGATTTCTTGCTATACTTTGTTAAATATCTGAAAAGAAAGGCAAAAACTGTATTTCATAATGCCAAATGAGATGGCTTTCGTGAAAAAATACTGTTTTGAAAAAATTCGATCAGCGATAGCGGAAGAGGTCCACTTCACTGCTAAACTAAATAAAACAGATCTGTAAACCAGATTAGAAATATGGCCATTACTGATTCAAAGTGCCGCAGCATGGGAGCAACATTTCCCCGTTGTTTGATTAAATTTCTTTTTAATTTGAAAATCAGTCAAAAGCATGGTCTCAAGTAGTAAATGGAAAGGAATCTCCAAAAATAATTAAGAAATCCTCATAGAAATATAATTTGTCTACAATTTTAGAAATAATTATAATATCAAGCACAAAATAAAAGCATCTGCAGTGCGCCTCGTGTAATAAATAAAAAGGGCGGAGCAAGAGCTGAAATGCTTTATTGTAAATGACAGTGTTATACATGCGATAATTTACATTAATAGCTATCTAATGAAGTCTCAACTGAATAAGTAAATAGTTTCTGCAAGTAAATTCCTTCATAAAGCTCTAACGGAAGTTTCCTTTATTTCGTCCTATCTAAATTCTTTGCAATTCAAAGCTCCTGCATGAGAATTCCTAAAGATAAATGCATAAGTTGATGGGTTCTAAATGTTTTTTACTTAAAATTGGCCTTGCATTAGAAGTAAGTGTATATAGTAAACTAAGAATAACCCATAAAATGAATAAAAAGTTCAAAGTAAGTAAAAAATGATGAATTAGAGTGTCTTTGAAAAATATGTCATAAATGGAAAATTCCACTGTGTGCTGGTAATTAATTTTGCAAAATCTTTCTCGAGCTTTATAGAAACAAATTAGATTTGTAAAATTCATTAAATTTACCAAGGCCAAATGTCAAATGAAACAATATTACATCTCCACGTACTATGCAGCAAAGGCCTGCAATGGTAGAAAAACCAAAAATATGCAATTATACATATTTAAAATTTCAAAAAGAAAATGAGAAATTCGATCATTTTTGTCACAATACAAGCAACACTCTAGAGAACTGCAATTGAAACGCAAGGTTAGAAAGATTTGAACCTAAGAAATTAATTTTTTAAACAAACTTATTAATTTGTTTAATACATTCTGAATCCCATCAATAAAGATTATTGAACTTTGATGCAAGGAAAACAAAGAATTTCTAGTATCAAAACTAAAACTGGCGCTCTAGTGTATTCATTAAAATAACCATATAAGTGCGGAAGTTATTCTTTAGCCAACCTCAAAATCTAATTACATCCGAAAATTGATATTCAAACTTAATTATTGAAGAGTTAATTATCAGTAAAGTAATATATTCAAATTCCTGGTTTACTAAAGACGATTTGCTGCTTTCTTGAAAAACCATTTGTGCAATTAAAAAGAGGGAAATGTTGCCGAGACTTGACGCATGAGGAAGATTACACTTGGGGCAATTTTCTATTCTTTGTTTATGCGAATAAAAACAGATTCGGAGACTTTGATCTAATACTGACTGCTTATTTATACTAGTAATACGCCTTCAACAACGGGGCCCACATGTGTCTTGAGCTCTATACAAAATCTCCACAGAAGTTCGCATTCAATTAATTAAGCAATCAATACATAGTTGAAAAAACTTAAATCACTTTGATATTTTCATTTCTAAAATCATTCATATTAAAAAAATCCATTTATCATAGGAGGAACATTGGAATTTTCTTAATGTATCAACATAATTGCGAAAGGTTTCGTGCGATGCAAGTAGCTAATTCAATTCGGTTGGTTAAATTTTATTGAAAAGGCGAATTGTGTTAAAATATTTATAGTGAGTTTCAAATCATAATCGTCTACAGCGCTTGTGTGAGCTATGCAAATCCTCCTTGTGTTGCCTAAAATTTATGTAATATAGTAAAGTAGACTTTATGGGATATTTGATGTAACGAAGATTTTATATAGATAGTAGTTATTTTTTTAAATGGGACAAACACTAATTGCCAATAGTCCTGGTAACGCTAATATTTAGGGACAAGTATACTTCACATTTCAACACAAAACCGTCAAATACTTGGTTCAGTTAAAGAAGTCTGATCTCCCGAGACCAATCAACAACGTCGTTTGGCAACAAATCAGGGTTGACTGCACTTGGCAATTCAACCGCGTTATGGTGCGGTTGGAAGTTGGAAACTACAGCAATACCAAAACATTCGATCTGAAAGAATCTGGAGATACGCTTGGTGAAAATCCGGGTAGACTATACGTCGGAGGTGTTGAGTCTCGTATGTATGCCCTTCCGTCAAGAATTTTTAAAACCACAATGGGATATGTTGGTTGTTTGGCACAGTTAGAAATTAATGGTATTTCGTTCAACCTTACAAGACAGTCGCTGAAAAAAAATGGATTTATAGTTGAAGGATGTAGAAGTAAGTAAACTAAGATTTGCATAATTAAATTGTCTCAAACTAGAAAAAGTATAATGCATCTATTTTAACAAGATAAATAACTTGCCACCTCTATATTGTTACATAAAGGCACAGAACGTATGAAAGGGTGTAATTTACATAAACCTGGAAACATTAAAGAAAGAGAAAGCGCAAAATATCATGCTGAGATTTTTAGACATTTATTGCAATATATAGAGTGAGAAAAATAGTTAAATTTTTTCGCATTGTTATTTTATGAACACAAGCAACTATATGAAACGCAGGAAACGCTAACAAACTCACCACTTGATGTTTCTTCTTAAAATGTCCCTAAAAATCAATACAACTACGTCAAAATGTCTGTCAACGACAAGGAGATTGTGCTTTCCACAGCCGCCCTACTAATCTGATTGAAAAATTTATCTTGTAAAATTTTGAGGTTTTCAGAACTAAGATGCTTGATTCCACTGATGAAGTTCGTGAAAATATCAAGGAGCAATTGTCTTCATTAAAAGCTAATGACCTCAATTCTCAATTTGATAATTGGAAGAAGAACCTACAAAATATAATTTCAAATGACAGTAATTACATATGACAATGTCTTACCTGTGCTTTTTACAATTCATACATGTGCTATATTTACATGTTTTTGTTCATAAATCATCAATGCGAATAAAATCAACTTTTTTGTCACACCATTTACAACAAACCGGGAAAAAAGACTATCGAAAATGAGACAGAGAATAAAGATGGCTTCAATATGCAAAGGCAAAAAATCCAAGATTTTTGGAAATTGAAATGAAGTTAAAGAAAAACCGGAATAAATTAATGCAGAAAACGGAGTAATAACTACTTTCACCTATTAAAGTCTCTATGTTTTAGATTGAAATGGTGATGCACAGCTTAGTATTAATCCAAGCATGTACTTCATGATTTGCTTAAAATTGTATTTTCATATGATCTCAATATAACGTTTTCATCACTCAGTTTCATTAATATTTTTATAAAATTAAAGCCTGAATATTTCTTATAGGAAATGAAAATTTCTGCCTGAAAAATTATTTCTATTCTTTCAAAATATAGTCTTGTTCAATTAAAAGAATTTTTTTTACAAATATACTAGTCTTTAACAAAAGCTATTGAGAAATTGTCTAGTGAGAATTTCAAGTGTAAGCTATTAGCGGTAAATCGGTCATTAGGATATTCCATACTGTAAACTAAATTAATTGCTTTCCATTTGACCTAATTTAAGGAGAAATAATAAAGATTTCATTTGATGCACTTTTCCTCAAGTATTGCTAACGACCTATGACATTCTATCTCAAAATCTAGACATTATTATCATTCAATTTCTGAATATATTAAAGATATTTCATAAATAATTATGATATATATATATATATATATATATATATATATATATATAGGAGATACAAAAATTGAATGGCGTATCCGATTGCAAAGAGATCATCACGAGTTTTCAAAGGAACGCATAAAAGGAAGCGCTTGTGTGTCACGGACAAAAATGGATTTACACAAAGCCGTAGATGAGTCCGGGTGGCAACGGGCCACAGGTACAACAAGGATTTTCAGTGACCAAGAGAATCTCTGGATGTCAATGTCGAACTTTGATTTCGATGCGTACTCTGGACAAGCCGTCACGGTAGTTCGTTATAAAGAACTTTTTCAAAAGGTTTTTCGCATACCTAAAGCTAGTGACACGCAATTGGTGTTGATTCAGGACAATAGACGATCGCATTTGGCGGTAAGAACTGAGAACAGGTTACCAGGAGATGGAATGAGAAGACAGAAGCAACCAAAATATAACTTTGATTTCAAATTAACGTTGTATTGCGGCATTTCGAGTAACATCGTCATATATGGTTATCAATGATATTAGCGAGGTTTAAGTTGCGATTTCAGAGTATTGCAAGGCTTGGACAAAAGAGAAATTGAAAAGTGAATTGAACAAGTTAAAGATATCATCGAATGTAATGGTGAATACCTTTAACTCATATATCTGTAGTTGTTTATATCATATATGCGCATCATAAATATGTTTGTCGCGATGTGGAGAAAATGTCAATATCACTAATAAAGCTTCAGTGTTAGAAGAGCCAAATTTGTTTAGCGTTGCTTCTCTTTTTTGGAATGAACATATATATATATATATATATATATATAGTGCAAATCCAAAGAAGGTTTCTGTCGTAATATTTTAAAACTTTACCAATGAACAAATTGGATTACCGGAGTTAAATATAATCTCATAAGGACTGCTTTGATCACCAATAAAGTCATTCTAATACCGAATGTGTAAGATTTAAGAAATATGAACCGATAGTATGGTGTAGATGACATCCCAATGACCCCTGCATATGTATATACCGATATATTATGTTGCAACTAACTGGTAATGGTTTGGATAATGATAGATTGGGAGCATATGGCATCTTAAATAGTTTTGACAGCTGAATGACTGATGTCTAATAATCAGTTAGTTAAATCTATAGTAATTCCCATTATTTTCCAACTTTTGCTTGATGAGTACTTTCAAATGTCTGTCAATAAAATACACGAAGGTTAGGCCTAAACTAGTTGTGATACTTTACTTAGGTGCAAAAGAAGAATGTATACCCAACCCTTGCAACAATGGTGGTATTTGCGACAATAGACCGGGAGGTTACGTGTGTGGTTGCGACTACACATCATTCAGTGGTCCAACATGTTCATCAAGTAAGTTTTAATATATGGGGTTTATAAATTAAAAACATGTATAAGTGTAAGAAAATGATTGAAACCAATGAATGAAAGTTGAAACCGTGAGAAAATTTCAGTAAATTTCTGTTTGAAGATAACATTGTGTTGTAAATCGCTCGTCACTAATGACTACAGGCCATTTTTTGATAAATGAATTTTTGGCAGTAAGCAGCAAAAATAGACAACACAAGGAATAAATGTGCCCCAAAGACAAAATACTGTAGACTCTCAGTCAAATAAAATATCATATAATAAGCAAAATCGCTACAAAAGTAATATCTACTTATTGCTACTAAACATTAACAATAGCCTATTATGGAAGTGGAGTAAAACTGATTGAAAATATACTATAAAATAGGCCGGAGACAAAGGCCAGTGAAAGAAGGGTTCATATAGGTCAAAAATCAATTAGGTAAATTAAATCTAAGATTTGTCCGAGATGCTAAAAGGCGGCTGGGGTAGTAGAGCGAACGTGTTATGCATTGAAAGAGTTGGTTGGGCTTACAAACATTGAAGGTAAAGAAGCCAAAGATATTAAAAGATTTAAAATTTAGTTGTTCGATCGAGATGTCTATAAATAGAAGAGTAGAATCAATATGAGTGAATAGACCTCCGGGCAGCTGCACAGTGACGTCGACTTCAAAAGCGCAGAAATGTTTTAAAAACTATTTTCAGAAATTAAAATTCAAATGATGTTGATGGATTGCAATCTTAAAAAGAGACAATTAATACATTATTTCATACGCTGTCTAAAATTTCAAGCACATTTTAATTCTACTTAGTTTTTGACAAAATCAACTTACACATTTCAATCAAACTTTAATCAAACTCAATAAATGGAGATAAGAGCACATGATTTTTGCATTTTTTATTCTCTCACAAATGAATGCTCTTCCTCAAAATACTGTCAGTCGCTAAAAGAAAAGGAAATTTTCTTCCTTACAAAAAATGTACACTGCTGCCGCCCATACCAATCATAAACTGGCGCCTCACGGTTGGTCAAAGTGAACAGTGTTTTGCATTGCTTTGTATGTCTCACGGTTGGGAAAAATTTCTACTAACAACAACTATTGAAGTTAAAGCAATTTCGATTTAAGTAAATCAAACGATGTTTGACAATATAATTGTTGTCGCACGAACATTATTCCGTGGTATATCTAATGACATTTTTAAAAAATTATATTGTGCACAATTAACGGGAAACGGCCAACAAAAGCGCCTCAAGTGACGAAAAAGCAGTAGTGAGACGCGAGCTTTAAACATGACCTGGTTTACTTGTGCATGCTTGAGGAATTCTTACATTTTAATGTGACAGATTAATGTGGACCATCATGCAGAATGTGAGTCTATTTATAACATAGAAAAATTGGGATTCAAAATTGCGCTAATGGATGATTTAATGGCGCGTAAAACAATAATTATAGAACACAGGAAAAAAGCCATTAAAGCTTTGAGAAAATATTTTATTATAGTAAACCAATTTGAAATGTCAATATTTTTTAATGGGCTTACAGACTTCTATTGACATTTTCAACTAAAATGTCATGTGTATCTACTATGAGATTTATAACAGGTAAATGTTAGTAATTTTATTATTTATCAAGCATCATGCAAGCATGCGTGGCCTCAATTAAAATGCTTACAATTTGAATGAGGTGCACATTTTTATCCCTTATTAAAAAAAATTTGAGCATTTATTTGTAATTTCTTGAAATCTAATGATATGGTGTGGTCAGAAAAAATATTTCACAAGTTTTGCACAAGTTATTGAACATAAACAAGAGAATTAGTTGCGTAAGACATATTTTGTATAAATAAATTTAAAGAAAAATAGTAAATAGCATTTCCTAAAAAACTACTACAACATAATTTAAAAAAGAGTTTTTAAACTTCGCTTCCTCATTAAATATTTTCAAAAAGCAAGTAAAAGAACTACTGAAAAATATTTTAACAGAAATCTTTCGTGTCTGTGTCATTCTTTCATATTTCATGTTTATGCACTCTTCTGAAAAAATTTGAAAGTTCTCAACGAAAAAAAATAATAGGATCTACATGTTCTTAACTAAGACTGCCATTATTGCCTTCTAGTAGACCATCTATAGAGTGGTAAATATTTTACAATTTCAAATGAAGATTCTCAAATTATGGAACACATACCTTAGATTGCTTAATACTTGCAAATAGTTTTAATGTTCTTTCAATGGCAGCTATTATAATTGCCACAGATTTGGGTATTGAAATAGCATTGTCATGGTTCATTAACTCCTGATCAATACTATCAGAAATTTTTTTTAAAAATAATGATATCCAAAAAATGCATAAATGTGGGAAAGTCATTTACAGCCTTTTAATGAGGATTGTTGCACAAAATAGTGTACAATTAAAGTGTAACAAATATTTTTGAAGTAAACTCTTTGGTAGGTTTTTGAAAAATTTCAAACTATTGTCAAACGAGTAAAATGCGTTTAATATTATACAAGTCTTAATGTGTAAAACTTTAGAAAGTAGTTCATCAGAGTTTATGTCCGGGTTGATGCGATTTCCATTAACTGATCAAACCCAAGATGAACAAAAAATTGCATTTCGATTCAAAACACGAACAAAAAATGCGGCCACCATCATGAAGGTTGTCGGCAAAAATCGTGAAAGCCTCACAGTTGGACTAGTAAGTTTGATTGTGTTTCTCTATAGTTTGAAGAATATTGTTAAATTTGTAGGGTTTAAACTGAAATATATTGTGATGGACAAAAGAGGAGAAATGTTGTTCATGCGAAATAACCGCATATATTTATTTGAAAGTCAAAATTTTGATGTTAGGCATAAGAGCAACAACATGAATTTCAGACATTTGCTTAGACGCCATTTGCATAGCTAAATAAATTAAAAGGCTTTGTACTATATTTCACTAAAGCACGTCTCCAGAAGCCATTGCTTTATTGCCTAAACGAATGCCACTTTACGAAATTACCGAAAAATTGAAAATCCAATCACGTTCTTTTCAGGTAAAATCAGGAAAATATGCATTAGAAAATTTGCAATTATTTGGAGATTGTTGCATGCACCAAATATATGGGAAATTCCCTAATTTGGAATTTGTATATATAATACTTGAAAACAAATAATTTGGCATTAAAAAAATTCAATTAGCTCAAACACTACTAAACTTTTTGCCTGATTTGTATATAATGTGTTTAGAAAAACATGGAAGCAGAATTATAAAGCGGACCCAATAATTTAAACCCTGGCTGAAACGAAATTCAACATATATTAAGAGTAAAGTACTGAATTGTAAATGAAAAAGATTGCTCAAGTCTAGCCAAAGCCCAAGTAAAAATAGAAAAATAATCTACCCTAAACAAAGCTTACCCCGTATACACCTTTGTTTGTAATATACGTTTCCTCCTCATATAGGCATGTTAAAAAAATTTAATCACTTTTTTATAACTTTTATGCCATGGAGAAATTAATGGGCTACCTACATCAACAGAACATCTGCATATGCTTACATCAGCTATAAAAACAATCAATGAACGGAAACTGTAGTCTAGAGACGCAGCGATCTGTAAAACACAAGTTAAATACTTGACCAAGCGAAAATCCTAGCATTTCGAGTTGAAACCAGTTTGTCTGCAATAGTATGGAATGGAAAATGGTAGATGAAAAAAATTGTTAGAGTTAATATTTCACAGCCCAGTAACAACTTTCACAAATTTGCCTTTAATTCTCCGAGACATTGAGTTTCTTTACTGACGTTTGAAATGGAATCAATCACGGAAACAAAATGAAAAACATCTGTAGAAATTAATTTTTAAAAAATACATTAAATTTCATTGTAACAAGACTTAAAGAATAAATGTCAAGTGATATTACCAGAAATAAATAATAGAAGACGAAACAATTCCCAATGAAGAAAAACAGCATTGATAATTGTGCGTATTAAAGAATGGTACGAGAATGCGCATACCAACATGCCTGCAGGAATCCATAAAAATGAATTGCATAGAAAAGAGAGATAAAAATATATGGATTCATTTTAGAGAATTTCATTACAATTCATCCCCTGAACAAATGATTGTCATATGCATCATGATTTTGTGCTTCCTCTAAACACTCTACAGAGAATTTGCGCAACCTCCTAGTTATTCACACAACAAAATTTACTTTGAGATTATTTTAAGTTTGATTTGATAGTTTAAATTCACAACTGGTGCTAAAAAATATTATAAAGACAAATTAATTTTTTCATATGGCTTTAATGTTTATGTTGTTAAACACAATTACTGACATCCCTAGTCATAAAGTTAATCATGATAACTACTTTTATAAAGCTAACAAATTCAGTAAACGTATTAGTAAATAAAAATATAACTTCTATCAAATATATTTCTCTTGTAGTTTCAGGTCCAATGTTTGTGAGTTAGTTGGTCTTGCACAAGGACTTGACTAATTTGACGGGCATACTGTAATTTTAGTAATGACCATTTTTGCAAAAAGATATTTTCAATACCAAAATTCAATTATAACAAGACGTATTATAAGTACCTAGCTATAGATATCATGAATGGCGTTGCATTGCAATTAAATTTTTAAAAAATGACAAAAATAATGCATGGTGTTCCACAACATATACAACCAGCAAAACAATTTATCATAAGATTAACTTTCTTAGAGACATATTAGGCCGTACCTGTCCGCCCAGATTCCACCTATGTCTCCTACCAATCCATCCAAACATCTTAAACTACAATTAAATCAACTATTGTTTAGAACGAAACTGGCTACCTCGTAGCAGAATATAGGTTCGAGCTGATGAAACAAAAACCAGTTATGCTTTCTTCTCATAAACCAGTAAATGATGCGAAAACATATCGAGTGGTATTTATAAGGAAGAAAAATCAAGGCAGAATGCATACATCAGTTCTGGAAGTCAACCACATGACTGTTAACTATTCAGGTAAAGAAATTGCAATTCATCTACAAAAGAATATAATTTTAAAAAGCTATATAATTAGGAAAAGTGGTTTTATACTCGGTAGAAATTTCAAAAATGGACTAATTAAATGCCGAAAAAAATTAATTTATTTTAATAGAAAGCAATAGCAGCTCACAATATGGTCTGTAAAGCATTAATTTAGAGCTTCACATCACAATAACAAAGCTCACTTGAAAGAATTTTAATGCAAATATATTTTATCAAAATGAAAATCATTCCAACCTGATGCAAAATTGAAGTTTTTCTGTTTTTAATATAAAATTCCATAAACCTCATAAGCGCTATTTTAATTGAAATAACTTAATCATTGAAAGCGTATATGTGCCTAATAAAGTAACTATGTCTTAAAATACATAAAAATACAATTGATAATAAAAAATTTCCTTGCTGTGAATTCTATTTGTGAACAGAAATTTGCTTCACTCTTATCATTAGCGAAGCATTAGAATTTTATTCATGTTTAAATTTCAATATTAATGTTGCTACTAAGTTACCCTCAACAAATCCAGTAGAACTGAGTTCGACATATGAAAACCGAGACTAGGTAATCGATTCATACTCAATAATTCAGAGTAATCAGCAAAATTTCTACATTGCAAACAGGCTGTCATTGCATGGATTTATGCTTAGCTAATTTCGAATTTTGTAAAACTCAGCTGAACATTGACCAAATGAATAATTTGACCACTTGGATAAAAACTATTTCACAATTGACGTGAGAATTTGTCCTTGTCGTTAAAATAAGCACAAAATAAGAAATTCATTAGTAGCACCACGAAACAGAATAATACAGGTCAAGGAAATGCTATTGTAAAACAAGACGGTATAATATATCATTGGATTAACTACCTTGTGGACGATTTCAAAATATGTCTAAATTACCCGATAACTTTTTAGGTAACCAAAATTGTCATTCATGAAATAAACCACGTATTTACTAAATTTATCTCAAATTTGAATTGAGGAAGCAAATTAGAAACCAATAATTTTAATCACAAATTCGTTGATACTGAATCAATAATTTTTTTTAAATTTTGTTGTAGAAATAAGGGTTTTGAAAAAATTAATATATCATTGGATTAACTACCTTGTGGACGATTTCAAAATATGTCTAAATTACCCGATAACTTTTTAGGTAACCAAAATTGTCATTCATGAAATAAACCACGTATTTACTAAATTTATCTCAAATTTGAATTGAGGAAGCAAATTAGAAACCAATAATTTTAATCACAAATTCGTTGATACTGAATCAATAATTTTTTTTAAATTTTGTTGTAGAAATAAGGGTTTTGAAAAAATTAATATATCATTGGATTAACTACCTTGTGGACGATTTCAAAATATGTCTAAATTACCCGATAACTTTTTAGGTAACCAAAATTGTCATTCATGAAATAAACCACGTATTTACTAAATTTATCTCAAATTTGAATTGAGGAAGCAAATTAGAAACCAATAATTTTAATCACAAATTCGTTGATACTGAATCAATAATTTTTTTTAAATTTTGTTGTAGAAATAAGGGTTTTGAAAAAATTTTTGCAGTAGTAAAGCAACGCCAGCTTCCTCTAGATACGCACAGTATACAATTTCATCAACACAACATTTCCTGACAACGTCAAAGTGCATTGCAAATCAAAATCTTGAAATGAAAATCAACCGCTAATAATTCAATATTACATCATTACTTAGCCTTTCAATCAAAATCGATAAATCCAAAAAAATAATTGACAAGTGATTTTAATAAAACTAAATGACAAATAAAGTATTCTAACTGGAAATCAATATATAATCTATTAGCTTTCCGGACAATGGTAACATCATATTTTTAGAAAGGTCATATATGCGCTTTGACACGCCGGTGATGTTGATGCTGGGCGGCGAAACAAAGAACATCTACTTCAATGAAAATGACAAAATTAAGATTGAGAAACCATTTTACGGTACGTAATTTGTAAAACTCACTTTTTTATGGAAATCAACCATTCAAATTATGACAAAGTGTGAGGATTATAGGTCAACTGAGTAGAACGCATGAAGGCTGTCGTAAACCAAGAGCTCTGATAAATGCCTGAAAACTACTCGGTTTTTCGATCAAGTAACATGTCAAAGCTTTTGAAAAATTGCTATTAACTAGCAATTGTAAAAAACCAATTCAAAAAATTCGTTTAAAAGCATTTTATTCGACATTTATGGAAATCTCATGAATTTACCACTTATACTTTGTCGAAGAAATAATTAAATTCCAAACGTTAAAACAAAATTTAACATCTGACGACATATATCTTTGAATACTAATTTTCAAATCATTTTGTATTTTCTATACAAAAACACATTTGTTTCAATCTCTAAGACTAACAAATCACTTTTCAGAGCTAAAGTTTAACAAATATGGCCCCATGTACGCGCTAGTGTTTACACACTCTAATTATGTTCCAGTGAAATTCGTGGAACTCCATATTGCTTTCATAAACAAAAACAAGTCAACACTTGATTAAATCAAACACACGATAAATATTGATGGCGAAAATCGTATCTGACAGGTGATGTGTTTGCTCATTAAATGAAGCTATCATGCTAGACAAAAGTAGGTAGAATAATTGAAGCGCTGCATTTGAGAAGGTCACCGACAGATTTAATTGATAATTACAGCATCTTCAATCGAAGCAAAAAACAAAATTCAAATCACGCTCATTAATGCAAGTCACTCGTGTATTGCGTGACACTTTGTTGAAGTTAACTGCGTTTGAATTGCTGCGACCTCATGTCTCCATAGTTTAGCAAGGCATTTAAGAAAAGTGCGATAAAAGGGAAATTTGATTAATAAACAAATTTTGGTAAAATGGCAGTTTTCAATATTAGTAAGTGTTTGCTGCGACTGAACAAAGTGTGGTGTCGGAAATTCAGGCTTGCTTCCACATTCTAGGCAAATACATAAACTGTACATCGCTACGATTTTTAAAAAAACTGAAATTCAAAAACTTTTCTGTCAAACTTTGCGAATAATATGTCCTTATGTCTAAGCAACGCGTGTTTAATAAGCAATTTCCTTGAAGACTTCCTCAAGAATGTAATCGATTTTCTTTTCTTAATAACATTCAAAATAGCAAAATTAGTCACTTTTCGAAGCAAATAGTTCGTCATTTTTTTGACAAAATCATCTATTTAAACTTATTTGTTTTAAAAAATCACAATTGTGTCAATAGCATTAACATGGATTTTTAGGCGTTATTTATGGATTTGTATATAACGACTACAAGATTCTTGTAAAAGCTAATGAGCAATACACAAAAGTCGTCAAAACTGGTACTATCAATGTGATGTTCGTGGAAGAATATGTTCCAGAAAGTTCTAAAGAAATTCTACATCCTCAGGATTGCAGTGCCAAAATGTACAGACCTGACTGCCTACCTGAATATGGTAAGTTCTCGAGACATGCATGTTCAGGAATAAATATGATTTTAAGACATCTAAATAATTGCGTGTAAAGAATAGAGAACATAACAAGCACTTCATAAGCTCCTCGTTGGTCAACGGAGAATTGACATAAAAGCAATTGAAATTTCCAATTTAATAAATAATGTAAAAATAAAGCATGCTATTAAAGACTGCGATGTTTTCAATGTCTTAAGTCTTAACAAAACACTTAATCCACTGTACACCAATCGTCGCGGCACATATTCTTGTTTATTGTGACGATTTTGAACTAAAGGTATGAAGGAAAGGAGTGCTTACTTACCAAAACCATGATAGCTATAAGCTAGAGCTGAGCGGCTATGAGCATTTCATGATTTTAACCTAGTAGCTGTATCCGCCTGTAACCGCCCTTGCCTTTGTAGAACGCACATCAAATAACTCTAAATAAAAAAAGTCAACAAGAGTAACAGAAATGTAAAAGTTTTTGAAACAAAATTTGTGGACAGGTTCTTTCAACTGATCGAATAACAATAAGTTCACTCACGTGATCTGGGTCAATTAGTAAAATTTGTGACAGAAAATGATATCATAAAATCTTACCAATTTTCGGTTATAACCGTAACCGCCCTAATTTGTAAAACGTTTAACCGTAACCGCGGGCAACCGTGGCTAAGTGCTGTTAAATCTGTAACCGCACAGCTCTACTATAAGTTTCATATTGTCTCCACTGCAACCATAATTTTATTATTGAACGAAAAGCGTACAAGGTGGAAGAGAGCGGTGCATCTTACAAATGAGGAAGGAATGGGTAGATAACCGAAGAAAATTTTGCCCAACGACATTTGCATTAAAATTAGAAATTAAAAAAATTCAAATGGGAACTCTACCATAATTTATATTTGAAATTTATCTGTGTGATGATTGGCTGCCACATAAATCAATGCAAAATTATTTGATACTAAACTTCAACTGAATCATGTCTAAGTGAAATGCTTACAAGATGGCGCAACACTGTATGAACTTATAGATGAACCGACCAGTTAAATATAGTGCAAAATGTATCTATCAAATTTGAGGTATCAGCATAATATTAATAAAGTCCAAACTTGAGGGGAAATTAGGAAATTGGATGACGCAACAATGAACTCCTTCAATGAGGCCAACAATTCGATCTAATTACTTCCTACTATGAATTAAGAATAAAAGAAATTCGGCATTGAATGAATCCATCTTTTCCTAAGATAGTAGCCTCAAAATAAACTCAAGAGTAACCATCTTTTTGAATAAAATATCATTTGACCTCTGATAATGAATTGTAACCATGGAACTGATGTGAAATAACGAGTGTAAATTTACACCTGTATAAAGTTGAGATAGTTAGTGTTTTTTAGAACAAACACTAATGGTTTTCCCGACATCAAGTAGATAAGTCACATATTTAGTGAGTAAGTTTGCTAATTAACATAAAAGACCTTCTTTTATTGAATAGATGTGAGTATATGTTCAAGTACTATTTCTTTTATCAAGCAAATGCAAATGACTTCACTAAAATCTTATTAGATTAAAATAATACAACAGCAAACGCACTTTGTTCCGCATTCTCCGACATCTACAGACAATAATTAAATTTTGAGATTTCCGAATATTGCAAATTGATGAATTCATTCGGAGAGAAATAAAAGTGAACACAATTCAATCGATGATTTTGCGTGCAGTATGTCATACTTTTGTCAAGTTTCTAGCGAAATCCACTACGAAACAGCCACTACCATGGCTAGCATACATGACACATTAGAACAGAATTGAAATTTGAATTTATAACATATATAATTCTGTCAACAATTTAGTAGAAGTAGCATAGATTTGTGAATATTAAAATAACGTTGATAAAATTTCTGGTAAGAAAAAATTTATGAAATGCATTAAAAATTAGGAATTAATGTTTACTATAAAAATTCGGTCACATAATAAATGTCCATTAAATTAAGCTAAGATTGGAAATATTTAAACGTGAAATTGACCTTCTTCATTAGCAAATGTCTAGGAGCAGAGCAAATCTAAATTCAATGCAATCATTTAGAAGAAACTATTAGGAAAAAAACAGTAAACTACCAAAACAATTATACAGTCAATAACGTTTAATGAATCTCATTTTGGAAGCAATTAATTCAACAAACTACAATAATCTGCTTTCACTACGAACCTTGGAAATTGTTTGTGATTATGGTTGATCGGCAATATTAATTCTTAATGAAACACGATTTGATGAAGGTTGCAAATAATAATTAGTTCAAGTTGAAAAGAGGACATAATCCGATACACATTGAAATGTGATGGCGGATTGAAATAGTCACTTTCGCAGAATTGGAAAGGAATTATTAAGTGGTAGACAGGTGTTTAAATAGAAACAGATGCAGCTATAAAAGTTGCATTATACAGAAGCAAAAATTATATTGTTCCCTCCATATTGAATAATAAGTGAATGTATAATCACGTTATTTCTATAGAAATCCACACAATACAACGTTGATACATCGCACAACACAATCATAGTAATCTAGGATTAAGTAATGACAGTTATATTTAACATGTTCCTGTCAAATACACAAAATCTACCAAATTAGGTCTATATTAAAAATGAAGCACTCATTAGTTGAAGAAATACGTATCCTATAAAAAGCGATTTACAGTAGGCTCAAGTAAGAAATTCATAATAATATTTTATATTTAAAATGAAAATGATGGTGAAATGTAGAGAGTCAGCTTAGTGATTAAACACTTTGTTGGATAGGAAAATATCGAGAACCAAAATTTTTGCTTCAAAATGTTTGGTTACCTAATACACAAAGTGGAGTTAACAACGCAATATTGACTACCTACATAATATTCACCTTAGTTGGGCAATTATACGGTATGGCTCGCAAAATATAATTATATTCCAACAGGTTGAGAGAGAGAGAGACCCTAAATCTAGAAACGCTAACTCAGCATCTTTGCACAAAACGGTCACAATTTCAAGACCAAGCTGATGTACGTCACGTTTTGTAACATTGTCAATTAAAAAACTATAGGAATAATTGTGATTCGTATCTTTCACTGCATAGCACAATACTATAATAAAATATATACAGTGTAAGAGATAATATATAAAATACAGCAACATTACATAACAGAAAAATATATTTTATATTCTGCTAAGCATATAATTATAAAATTGCAAAGCTTAGAAACTGATTCCTCGGTTTCAATAGGGCATTGTATACCTTACTACAGAAAGGCCAATGATCGGCCACAACATGCACGTTGCAGGCCGAAACCAAACTAAGAATGGAAAACGGGCATTGGTTCAATCGGCAATTCGGCCGGTAATATACGACATATAAAAACTCATATTAATTAGCACTCTTGCCAAAAATAGATCCCGTTTTCTTCAAAGCGTGGCATTTATAAAACTTAATCACTTTTGAATTTTCATTACACAATATTGAAAATAACTTTAAAATATCTTAAGGGAGCAAATAATGATTTGAATACATGTATCAAATTAAGGTGAAAGTTACATTATGCCGAATAAAATTTTGGGTAGCAAACGTAAATATTTTCACACAAACTAAGAATGAGAGTTACTTGTCTGTAGGGAAAATAAGAGAAGGTAGTCAAAATCAGTTGCAGAGTCGAAGCATCCACTTTACAAGTTAACAAAAATCAAAGATTAAATATTGAGTCTTACATCATAAACACAGAGGAATCAGTAATAAACACCACACATTACGATCTTATTAAATATTCAAATTAACGTCGTCATTTGATTTTGCAAAATTACGCATCGGCGAGAAAAGAAAACCAAGTGAGCTGTGAAATTAGATTATGTTTATGAAGATTATAAACAAGCTAGAACTGTGTTTTCCATAAATTTACAATAGGATAAAATAAAAATCCAAAATCTGATTATGATTTGATAGAAATACATCCGTAAAAATGGGTAAAGTTTAGTTGAAATGTTCTGAAAATGCATGTTTGTATATTTATGCGAAAAATCCTCTTTAAAAAATTAGACTTTGCCATCGCCGCTACCCATCGCCAAACTTTTCACTGCCATTTCCAGTATACCTGATTTGGTTTTGTTCCCACCAATAAATCCGTTACTGTGAACAAACACGCAGTTTTCTATACCAGCAATATTGCTCAAGACATCGTCTCGCAATCCACGCCATTGTTCTGGTAAGGACAGCCGATTTTCAAATGAATCAGGAGATATGGAAACACATTGAATGCGGAATTTTTGTTCCTTATCTTTATAGATAACGTAAAGGATTTCCCCAGAAATTGCCAATTCATTCTAAAAAAAATAATGGCGCTCATTCTTAAAAATTACAGATGCTAAACTGTTTTTAGTAGGTTAAATAACATAAAATTACGAGAAGTATGAAACTAACCTCAAGGAGAAATAAATGTTCCTTCCAAGGAACGACATCTTCGAAGTGAATGATTCTACCGCTTGCATGGAAATCGAATCTTTTTTCAATAGCGTCACGCACAATTCCTCTGGCTGGTAACCAAACATTACTGTAATAGGAAACTCTTGATTTAAATTCATTGCCTACATACGCGACAGCTGATTTAAAAAGAGCATCCTCATCAGGATTTTTATCATTCCAAACAGGATTCATGTGCTTTATGCGCGAAGAGAGGTCAGTATGAATTGAATACCTCGTAGGCGCATCACAAATGGAGATCCCATTGTCGATAGCATCGACTGCCTCAATGAATCCTTCATACATCTTATCAAAAAGCAGAGAACAATCAGAAGATGTGCTTTCTAATCCAGTTAACTTTGATATTAAATCAAGTCCGAAATATGCATAAACTAGTCCAGCACTACTAAGTTTAGTAGTATATTTTTTACCCTTTATCAAGGAAGAAAGTGATTCGACAAATCCCCGTTGGTGATGATCAAATCTAATGAAAAAAATTAATTAATGAAAATACCACATAATAGTAAAAAAAAATAACAACAAGCAAATAAAGATTATATACCTCAATTTATCAGGGTCAAAGACTCCACCAACATCTACTACGATGTCGCAAGTATCTAGAATCTTTTGATCACGCGATCGAATAATGTCTACGGATTTGCTGGATGGCGAAAGCTCTAATAGCATAAAACAGGCAAGAGCCTCATCGCAATGAAATGCTCCAGAATGCGTGCCAATGCGTTGCCACATTTTCAATAGCTTAGGAGTGGTGGACATATTCTAAAATCTATTAATATTTTGCAATTATTGAGGATCAATATTAATTCTAAGCATAGTAAATAAGAGTAATATCGATAATATATTATATTATATTACATAATGATTGCAAATTACGCGCTAATAGAAAATTATTTAGGAAAATCATCAACAAACAATGATATATTTCTTCCGGTGACACCTCTGATTACCACCACTGAAGCCCCAGAGGAGCAATACATTCCATTTGAAAAAAATCCAATTCCATGTGAAAATTGTAAACCTAACATAGATAAGCCATATCCGCCTACTCAAAATGACGAAGGAGGAGATTATACTTTGCCAAGAGATAAAATAAACAATCCATACGATTCTCCTATTAAAGAATTCCGTCCGGAAGACCTCGGTCACATTACCACACAGGGAATTCGTATGTCGATGACGACAACCGGTGTGATCATAGGAATTGTATCAAGTTTAGTTGTAGCCGTACTTATTCTCATCTATGCCGTGTACAAATATCAAAATAGGAGCAGTGAGGGTATTTACAAGGCTGACGACAGCAACTCATATCAAATGACGTCAACGCCAACATCAGCTGGTGCCAAAGTTCAGTTAAAAACCACAACTACCACAGGAAACAAGGTCAAAACAAAACCAATTACAAACAAACACGAACTAAAGGAGTGGTATGTCTGACAAAAGGCGCATCTAGCGCTCTTAATCAAGAATCCAAGATCAGTCAGTGTTGGAATAATGACAAACGTAGCTTCCAAGACTATCACAAGCTAAAATGTGCATTGATAGCACATGGGGTAGTTACACATTTTTACACATCTCAAAATTGTCTTTGTTAGAGTAATTTTTAATAAAATATTTTGTAAATAATGCAATTTGTAAATTATGGTAAATTATTTTTGTAATTTATTTGAATTAAAATTCAGTCTAAATATCAAAATTCAAATCATTTGCTACTGATAAGAATAAAGTTATGGAAAAAATTTATATACTTGTAATTAGTAAACAACAACTACTTAAATATCACAGGTTATCAAAATTTCTTTGATGTAAAATTACAAAATATGTTTAATATATTGGAAGTTATATATATTCTTGACATTACACAAATTATAATAATATGCAGGCATGGCGTTTAAAATGTCGTAATTTCCTAACTATACATAAGATGGCGTCATATTTCTAAATCAATCAGAAAAGAAAAAAAGAAAGAATAACTTGATTTAAAATGAATTAAACCAAATTTCAGTAATGCTGAAAAAACAACAACGGGATTTTCAGAATTATATTACAATCAATTAACTTTTTGACACGACGTCAACCGGTATAACCGTAAAGGAATTTTAAATCATAATATATTATTAGTAACAAAAACTTTGTTATTAAAATGCAGTGGGGTTAGTCAACGAGTAGCCTTGTGCTTAATTATAGCGTATTTCAGGAAATCAATTAGTACACGGTATTTGTGACATGAATATCAATTTTTTGTCAGATATAAATAAACTACATACTATTTCTACCGATTTTGGTAACGAAAAATAGAAAAAGAGCATACATAGTGGTAGTGACGTCGAAAATTCCATAATACAAAGCGGTCTCCTTTTCCGATTTTTTTATTTTTTGGCCATTACTCTGGAAATAGGTAATCTTAATGATATTTAGTGGGGAGGTGGGGACAAATTAGTACTATCTCCCTATAAAATTTCAAGCAATTATGTGGAAAAGGACGCTCAAGCCAAACGAAAAACGGCGTGAAAAAAATATACATATCAGAACATCATTAAGAATTCAAAAAAAGATAAAAAACAAATTCCTAAATATTGATTAGAAATGCAAAATGCAGCATGCAATATTATATTATAAACATAATATACATAAACATAAAAACGAACACGTTGACGAATTGTATTTGTAGTACTTTCGGAGAACATTATCAGGATAACCATTTTGGCGGAGATTTTGAAAGATTGTATCAAAAGCTATATATATATATATATATATAGGAAATGTTAATACTTTTTTGAACAGCTAATAATAGTTTTCCTAGTAAATTTCAACTTTATTTGTCCGAAATCTCATATTTAGCTTCAACCAATTGCGTGAATCCACAGCAAAAAACAATTAAGGGCTTAAAGTGAAAATGCTAATTTTGAAAAAAAGCCACAGACATGTGAAATCGCATTTTTCTGCAAGATTATGGTATGAAACAAATAATTAGTAAAAAAGAAATTTTCTTTGAATAATTTATGCTAATTAGCTTATCAATGAATTATACAATTCGCAATCAACGAGAATATATTGTTGTTGATACGCTGTTTACAGCGTCTCAATTGAACTTGTTTATCACACTTTTATTTGTCATTGATACAGCGTTTACAGCTGACTAATCCCAATTGAATCTTATAATTCAGAACATTTGGGATTAGAGATATCCCACAGAAACGTTTATTTTTTAACTTGTTCAAGCAATTGGGTCGTGATTCTTTCCTGTTGCATGCCTAGTTTTGAATGAATATAATTGATTCTATGTTTACACTAGCGTAATGACTAATTATGAAAGGAATGAAAGACGAAATATCAAAAGTGCTTTGATAGCGTCGTTCATCTCAATTGTGAAATATGCTCCTCTTTCAAATGTTTACAGGAGTATTAGCGCAATTACTATTCTCAATTACGCATTCTTTTGATTTTATTAGTTTTATTAATTGATCGTCATTCGCACCTGCTTACAGCTGAATTTGCCCTTATTGAGCGCTCAATTGCGAAGTATTATACTTCATTGATAAGTTATAAATACACTTTAATTTGGTACATTACGGAAATCACTTCATTTTGGTGTTGTTTTAAGGATAAGAGTCATGACTAGGAAATGTCACTTTGATATTTATATTTTGAAAAATGAACAATATCAAGCTTATTTGGTCATTTTTTCTAAAAAATAACTTTGAAATTTATTAATTTCTCTCAACTATTCTTCATAAATTGGACAAAATCGAAATGAAATTCTCTGGATAAATTCATCCTGTACAATAATTTCAGGTTATTATCTGCAAAAAATGAATGATATCACAAATATAATGAAAAATAGAGAAATCAGTTCACGGAAAATACTAAAAAACTGATTTAATAACTACATATATGGAGGTGGCTTGGTTAACAAAATGCTCTTTTTAGTGTATTAGGTAAATTTTTGTTACAAACTGGCGGCATACGTGTATGTGCACTAAAAGATAGGCTTATTATCTAAATCTGCTAAAAAATAAAAATGCATTTTTTATAAACTACCATGATTTTTCTGAATAGTACCACCCTAAGATGATTCTAAGGAAATTTAGAATAGCATCAGCTTTTTACCGAAAAAATAGCAAATTTCAACTGCCTATTAAAACGTTTAATAACAGTGCATGAGTAGAAATAGACTATGCACATATTGTGAGTGCCTGTGCTGTTTTATGCATTGCCTTAACACATTTTACAGCACATGGCATTACCTAATATTTTATATTGAGAAATTAGCATACCTTAAGCAAAGAGGGTGACTCAGGCTTGATAGAATGAGATTGAATAGAGTGTAACACTCTCCATTATAATCAAATCGATGTGAAGAACATCAAAATAATTTGCTATAAAGGCCAATTACATCGTTGCAAAACAGCAACAATGTTTTATTCTTATTTCAACATTGACTTTGTAAATATTACGTGAACAATTAAATATTGGGTTTAGAATAAACATAGAATTTTTTTTACCTTTAAAGGCTTTATTATTTTTCACAATGGGAAATTCTAAAAAGCAGTTTTTGTATGTAATTGAGTAATAATAAAAATATATCATTTAGTTGAGCTTAAAAAAATTTTAACCATGATTAATATATGACATCCTAAAATAGATGACATATGAATTTGACCGAAATTATAATTTATTTGTAGTTTTGCTTAACGATAAAACGCGATGGCAAACTCAAAAAATATTTTCTGTAAAAAAAGATACTGTTTTGATCTCAAGGTAATAAAAACACGTGCTTACACAAATTTATGAGCATTAAGAGAAGCTGCGTTTCACAACGAGTGTGTTTCAACAATTTTGGGGGAACATTTCTATTAAAATGGTTCATTTGTTCATTCCCAGGGAGCTGCTTCAGTCCGTCTGTTTTTTTCCTTCGTTGCTATGATACTTTCCCTTTGCCTAGCAACCAAAAGGAATGATAGTAAAAAAATAATTTATGCCCCATTACAAATAAATATTTGAAAATGCCATTATTTTATTAATCACCCTATATTGAAAAATCAAAAAGTAGAAACGTATGAAAGTCGGCCAAAAAACCTTGATATTTTGTATTTGATCTCAATGAACCCAAAAGTGCATGGATGATTGAGCTCATCATATCTTAACTTTAAGTAGAATTGTAGTTATTTGCAGGTTAAAGCATAATGCTATGCACACTTTGAAAGATAATTTCCATACTATTTGAGAAAGGAATTGATAAATTGATAAACAATTAAGGCGTACTTAAAGGTCCAGGAAGAAAATCTAGGGAAAGATGATATGCACCTACGCAGAATTGGGCTGTGATTAATGTGCAGTTTTAAAAGAATGACGATATAATCAAAGTGTAAAATGCACTGCACATAAAATAATTAAATCATAGGAATGTTGAAAACTTACAATTAATTTTATTGTAAATTAAATACAAAACGAATTAAAAAGAGTACATGCAATAAAAGTTTCTTCATCTAAGTAATCTTCAAATTTATAAATTACTTTCATTAATGCACTGAGTCAGAAAATTTGTGGACAAAATTTCAGAAAACATTAGCGATTGTATAGACACTATTTATCAAACAAGGTGAACATGAAAGGAAGATGTCGAAAGAAATTTAATGCATAATAGAAATGACGTAAATCTAAATAAAAAATAATAATAATAATAAGTCTTCAATTTGTTTACCTGCTATCCATACCTTTTGTACATATTTACAAATCTGCAAAGAATAATAATAATAATATTGGTAAGCTGAGGTTAAGCAACAGTGATCGTGGTTAGCAAACTGGATGACTTAGCGTACAGGGTAGGAAGCACTCTAAAGCCTTGGTTGGCAACTTCCTAGGACAAGGGCAGTTCAAAATGAAAGCTCATGGGGCAGGAAGGTCTCTTAAGCCTTGGTTGGCAACTTCCTAGGAGAATGTGAGTCCAAAATCAAACACAATATAACACTGATGAGAAGTCATGATAGAGCAAAAGCCCTCAGTCCCCGCAATGGTCAGGAGGGTCGAAGAATCTCCGGACAACAGGCAGACTCCACAATCGGGAGTGTGGACTCGAGAAGTGGCAGTATAGGATCCACACAGACCAATGGACAACGGCATAAGTGGACAGATGAGCAGAACAGGACAGCATTGGAGTGTTACAGAAGAAGCAGGAGCAAAGGGAAGATGAAGTGATAGATGTTTAGACAGAAGTGGCAGAAGAAGCAGAACCAGTAGATGCAGAAACTGAAGCAGCAATCAAGGAAAAGATGAAGGAAGAAATAGGTGAGAGAACTAGGTTGCCAATTCCAAGAGGAGTTAAGAGAAGTAAGCTAGCAGTAGAGACGGCAAAAGTCAATAAAGTGTTGGAGAGGATAGTTGTAAGGAGTGTTACAGAAGTAAATAGCTTAGTATATGCAGGTGCATGTGAGGTGCTGAAGAATGTAGGCATGGAAATGAAGAAGAAAAGGCGACAAGAAGATAAGGGAGACAATGGAGTTTCACGGAAATGGATTGAGTTTCTAGAGAGGGAGATGGGAAAGTGGCAAACTGAGATAGACGGACACAGGTTGAGGTTTAGGCGAGGCATATTTCAGGGAGACAGCTTAGCGCCACTACTGTTTGTAGTTAGCTTAATACCCATCACAGAAAAGTTAAAGGAGACAGGTATAGGATATAAGTTGGAGAAGAATGGTAGAGCAGTGAGTCACCTGTGGTACATGGACGACCCGAAGATGTATGCTAGTACAAGGAAGATGTTGCAGAAGCAAATGGAGACATTGGAGAAAGCAAGCAGAAATTCCAGGTTGGAATTTGGATTAGGAAAGAGTGTGACAGTGACAATGGAACAGAGGTAAGTGTGTGAATGGGGAGGGTTTGAGGACAAGCAGTGGGGATAAGATTGAGGAAGTCAAAGAGGGGTACAAGTACTTAGGTGTGATAGAGAAAGACAGAACAGATCACGAGGAAATGAAGATGAGGCTAAGGAAAGAATACAAGAGGAGAGTAAGGAAGGTACTACAGAAGTCAGCATTGAATGGGCAGAACAGCATAAAGGCAATTAATACGTGGGCGCTACCAGTGTTGAGATATTCGGCAGGAATAGTTAGGTGGAACAAAAATGAACTGAGGGAATTCGACAGGGAGACAAGGAAGATACTAGCAGCAGAGAGAGCATTCAACCTAAATGGAGATGTAGATAGGCTGTACATGGCAAGGCATAAGGGAGGGAAAGGGCTGCTAAGTGTGGAGGAAACTGTAGAAGCAGAAGCACTAGGGCTAAAGGAATATGTAGAAGAGCAACCTAAGGGGTCCCTACTAGAGGTCACTAAGGAGTTAAAGAAGATAAGAACTGAGAGTGAAGGAAAGAAGGTATACCAGAGTAGGATGGAATCAGAGAGACAAACAAGGTATAGGCAGAAGGCAATGCATGGAGAATACTGGAGGAACACAGAAAAGTGTGATAGAGAAGAGAGCAACAAGTGGTTAAAGAAGGCAGGACTGAAGAGAGAAACAGAAGCACTGATAATAGCAGCACAGGAGCAAGCAATAAGAACAAACTGGGTGAAGAAGCATATAGACAGAAGAGTAGAAGTAAGTGATAAGTGTAGGCTATGTAAGAAAGAGGCGGAGACAGTAGATCATCTGATAACAGGGTGTGAGAAGTTGGCACAGAATGAGTATAAGTTCAGGCATGACAAGGTGGGAAGAATGGTACACTGGAGTTTGAGCAGGCAGCATGGGTTAGAAGCAGGAGACAAGTGGTATGAGCACAAGCCACAGGGCGTCATAGAAAATGAGAAGGTTAAGATACTGTGGGACTTCAACATACAGACGAGCAAAGTGATAGAACCACGGAGGCCAGACCCAGTAGTGGTAGACAAAGAGAAAAGATTAGGAACGGTGATAGACATAGCAGTACCAAAGGACATAAATGTAGAAAGCAAGGAGAAAGAGAAAATAGACAAGTACAGAGAGTTGGCAAAGGAAATAGAAAGGCTGTGGAAGTTAAAGAAGGTTGAAGTAGTCCCGGTAGTAGTAGGCGCACTATGAGCAGTGAGTAAGAAGCATAAGAGATACTTGAAGAAGTTGGGAGTACCAAAGTGGGGAGGAGTGGTAGCACAGAAGGCAGCATTGTTAGGTACAGCAAGAGTCCTGAGGAAAGCTCTCAGACTCCCTGGGAACTGGTGAATTCCCTGAGCTGAGAGGGATACCAGCATGAAGCTGTGAGAAGAAATGAAATAATAATAATAAGAGTCAAGCAAATTTATTGCTAAAATAAACAAACAAATATTACAAACTACTATACACGTATATTTACAAAATTAAACTAGTCCAGTAGAATTTGTGATGGACCTGGAAAAAATTTAGATAGAAACATATTATACATCATTGGAAAGCTTATTTCATTGGCTATTCAATTGTAAATTTTTCATTTTTTCTTTTGGGGAAAAAAAGTTATGACGTCATACGTATCAGGGGGTAAAATCCCATTTTTTTTACACAATTTAGTATGAAAAATGACTTACATATGTCTCTTTGGTTTCTCAGCATTGGTCTAATAGGTGGTGAAAAGACTTAAAATTATCTGAGTTGTATTTAAATATACAGTAACTCGATTTTTCTGTGAAAATGCTGATTGAGTCAAGTTGGACAGCATACTTTAAACTAAGAAAATCAATTTAGTTAGGAACGTTTCTTTAAGTTAACATTAGAAATGACATATAGTCCGTAAGAATATTAAGCTTTGACATATTTTCAAGGTATGAAATTTTATTTGATATTTATTAGATAATTAAAGGACTGAAGTATTATCTAAAATAGATTTTATTGAAGCTAATACAGTGTTTGACGAGTTTCGATTTGTTGTTTTCATTCGATCACAAGTTAGTTTTCTTCTGTTGTAGATACAAAAAGAAAATAGAATGTATTGATGGAGTAAAAGTCTTGAAAGTAAAGAATAGTTAAAATGAATGAAATAAAGTTATGTGTTAGCTGTAGAAAAGGTGTTCAAAGTAAGGATCCGCTTTGTCAAGTTGGAGCGTATTTTCATGAAAGAGAGAATGCCAAGCATCCTTTAGACACTTTAATTGAACAAGCTCAGAAATCAAACTATGAAACACTTATGAATACTCTCCTTGAAAACAAAACGAAAGGACTAAGTACTTATATTCACACTTCATGCAGAACATTTTTGACCAACAACGCCCGTAAAGTTAAACGCCAATCTTCTAGTGATCTACAACAACCCAAATGTAAAAGACAATCTATCAGAAAGTCTCATGAGTTATTTGATTTCAAGAAGCAATGTTTTTATTGTGGAAACTACTGTGTATTTGATGAAAAACATCCTAATAGAAATGATGTATTTGAAGTAAGAACGAAATCTTCAGCCATTTTCCATTCAACTCTCGAGCTCTGCAAACAAAGGGATGATGAGATTTCAAAGTCCGTAGCCGTACGTCTTCATGGTGTACATGATTTAGTTGCAGCTGAAGCTCGATACCACAAGACATGCAGATCAAATTTTGAAAATCCTCTGCCAAAGAATCCAGGACAAGGACGTCCTACAGCATCAAAAAAAGTTGGCTTTCTTCAATACAGCATGTGAAAAGTATCTTGAAAATGACATGGAATTATATACTGTTGCAGAATTTCATTCCAAGATGCAAGAACTTGGAGATGAAGTTTACTCAACAAAAATGACAACAATAAAACTGAAAGAAAAGCACGGAGATTGTATGAGAATGGTCAGAAGAAATGGATGGTTTTGAAGTTGTTTTATATCCAAGTTACTGATACTCAACAATTCCGAAAAATGGTATAAACAAAGAGAACTGAAAAAATAGACGATGAAACAAAGCGTGTTGTGAAAACAGCAGCCTTGCTTTTAAAGGATAGATGTTACCTTCTTGATTGCTGAAAACTGTTGAAGGTTTTTATTAAAGTTAACAATTACTTCAAGTGTTATTATAAATATTGACTATTTTTCGTTTAGTAACTAAAACACTATGGAAACTTTGTTCAAAAAAAGAAAGTCAAAATCAATTTTTTCATTTCATTCAAAACCCCCTGACAAAAACTTTCCCATTCTTTTTTCTAAGAAATCAAGATAAGTTGACCTGAGTATAGCCAAGAAACTTTCTGGTAAATGAGAGCAATGAGAAACCTAAGAAAATCTAAACAAAGACAAATTTGTGTAAAAAAAAGGGGTTTTACCCCCTGATACGTATGACGTCATAACTTTTTTTCCCCAAAAGAAAAAAATGAAAAATTTACCATTGAATAGCCAATGAAATAAGCTTTCCAATGATGTATAATATGTTTCTATCTAAATTTTTTCCAGGTTAGCCAAAATTAAGGGCAAATTCTACCGGACTAAAAATATGCACACTTACTTAAAGGGCGTAAATTTCAAATGTCAAATGAAATATGTCCATGCGCTTAATTTGTTTCATATTCGTAATAGTGATTGTTCGGATAATAACATTTTTTAAAATTTTCCTTCTGAAATGTTTATAATTGTGGTCCTTTTTTATTTCGAGATTTAATTCATTAGATAATCTAGAAGCTTTAAATGAAAATGAATCTGGACGATTAATACTACTATGCAAATTATGGTTTCTATCACTGGTTTTGATATAATTGCCTAAAAAGTGCATAGATTTTGAATTGTGTACATACTTGTGTATCATAGAAGGAGTTTGATAGTCGATAAAGAAGAATGGTGCAAGAACATTGTCATCTTTTATAAAAGTGCTCACTGATTTATGCTTATCAATATAATTCAGAGTTCTTATTGCCCAATTGAATAATTTTGCTAGTAATGATCGAATATTTCGTGATTGAAAGGACTGCCCTACATTGCGCAAATGATATAAATATTTAATACCAGAGGCCATTTTCCTACATTTTGATGAAAAAAATTCATTAAAACGTAAATCTCTATCAATTACTACAACAAGATAATTAAGAGAATTGCTTTGTTTAATTTTATTATCTCCTGTTTAATTTTGATATTAGAATTTTTTTGGCATTGCTTTGGTGTGAAAATAATAAATTGTGTTTAATCAGGATTAATTTTTAACTTGTTTCTATTAAAATACTTAATAAGATTTTCAATATCTTTTGTTAAAAGCTTGGTTGCGTCATATGGATTTGTTGCTTCTCTTAATATACATGTATCATCCGAATATTGATAGATAGTTCCGTTTTTTAAAGTATTCGATATATCATTGACATAAAGCGCGAATAAAACAGGCCCTAATACTGTTCCTTGAGGAACATTTAGATTAGTAGTAATATAATCAGAATAAGTGTTGTTAATTTTTACCCATTGTCTTCGGTTACTTAAGAAATTCATAATGAGTTTTTTGGCACTTTCACTGAAACCTTGATTTTCTAATTTGCTTTCTAAAATATTAAAATTCATTGAATTAAAAGCTTTACTAAGATCCAATAAGGCAATAGATGTCGACAAATTGTTATTCAGATTTGATTTAATTTTTTCTGTAATAGATAATATTGCGTCGGCTGTACTATACTTAGGCCTAAATCCAAATTGGTTATCTGATAGAATACTATTGTCATTGAGAAAAGCGTAAATTTGCTTAGCTAAGAGCTTCTCAAAGATTTTAGCAAAGGGATGCGTAATACTGATGGGTCGATAATTGTTTGGGTGGGAAGGATCTCCTTTTTTATAAACAGGTAAGATATCAGAATTTTTTAAGATAATAGGGAAGTTATTCTCGATAATGCATTGATTAAATGCTACAAGAAGATATTGTCCAAAAATGTCAAAATAGTTTTTAATTACCCAGTATGGCAAATGGCTAGAGCCAAACGATTTATTACTATCAAGATTTTTTACCGCTTGTTTCAAATCATAGTATGATATTAAGCTAAAAGCAAATTCAGAATTACCATTTTTCATAAATTTTATCGGTTGGCTATTGTTATTTTCACGCTCAAAGTTAAATTTACACATTTTTTAAAGTTTTGTTGAAAATAATTGCAATATCTTTCTTATTCTTATATATCTTATTATCGTACTTAATTTCTTCAACGTTNTTTTTAGCACTTTTACTGAAACCTTGATTTTCTAATTTGCTTTCTAAAACATTAAAATTCATTGAATTAAAAGCTTTACTAAGATCCAATAAGGCAATAGATGTCGACAAATTGTTATTCAGATTTGATTTAATTTTTTCTGTAATAGATAATATTGCGTCGGCTGTACTATACTTAGGCCTAAATCCAAATTGGTTATCTGATAGAATACTATTGTCATTGAGAAAAGCGTAAATTTGCTTAGCTAAGAGCTTCTCAAAGATTTTAGCAAAGGGATGTGTAATACTGATGGGTCGATAATTGTTTGGGTTGGAAGGATCTCCTTTTTTATAAACAGGTGAGATATCAGAATTTTTTAAGATAATAGGGAAGTTATTCTCGATAATGCATTGATTAAAAGCTACAAGAAGATATTGTCCAAAAATGTCAAAATAGTTTTTAATTACCCAGTATGGCAAATGGCTAGAGCCGCACGATTTATTACTATCACGATTTTTTACCTCTTGTTTCAAATCATAGTATGATATTAAGCTAAAAGTAAATTCAGAATTTACATTTTTCACAATTTTTATCGGTTGGCTATTGTTAGTTTCACGCTCAAAGTTAAATTTACCATTTTTTAAAGTTTTGTTGAAAATAATTGCAATATCTTTCTTATTCTTATATATCTTATTATCGTACTTAATTTCTTCACCGTCACCGATAATCCTTTAGTTTTTCCAATACTTTTATTCAAAAAATTCCATTTCTGGCTAGATTTATCTAGCTGTTTGAAGTATAGTCTAGTCCTAGACTCAAAAGCGGATTTGAGGTATTTTGTGATTAATTTCTTAGCGTTATCATAGTTTGTCCAATTAATCTTAATTGGGTCTTATTTTGCAAGCTCAAACAGCCGATTCTTGATGGCGACCTGCCGCCTAATTAATTCGGAGTCACGCGGTTGATTAATCGCCGTACTTGATTAATAATAATAATAATAATAATAATAATAATAATAATAATAATAATAGAATGAATGAATGACTGGCAAAGTAATATAACGGTTCAGTGGGTATAATGATTCAAGAATATGTAAATACATATAAAAAGTCAATCGAATGATAATGAGAATATCATAATTAATTTGATGATCAAGGCATAGCAATGCCAGAAACGATGTAAAATCAACAGGCTGAAGCTATTTGCATTGTTTTATCTAAAATTACTCAATAACATTTAAAATACAAAAATGAAGCAAAAAATATATTGAATATATCATCAATGTTTATATGTAAATTACATTTTTTATCACGAGGAAAATAACTGCTGAGAATAATAAATCTATTTGAATATTTTCGTTTTACACAGAAACTTTAAAGCCCAAATATTGCAAAATCTCACTTAAATTTACATGTTGAAACTATTAAAATATTTCCAGCGTCATCGTTGAATTTGTAAAATAATACTAAATGCATACATTCACAGCCCACCCATTTTATAGTTTCTAGAATTGTTAATCCTCTATATTAATTTCCTCTGTTAAACACGTAGTTAGAACTATTGCTGATGAAACAATGTTAAATGTAATACGCACAAAGCGAAACATTGCGCTATTTTTCACTAAGGAAAAATACATTAATTCTAATATACACAGTAAAATCTAAATATAAAATTGTAATCAGAATTCACATTTCTATATGCGCATATTTATATCTCCAAATAAGGATGGTAGAAGTTGCTGGGTTTATGCTTTCTCACATATTAAGCGCTCTTAGCAAAATGATCATAATTTTAGCTTCACTACTAATCAATAATATCCTAATCGCACACATAAAATTTAGATATCACAAGTACAGGTTTGTCTCAAAGTTCTTTATTAACTAATAAACCAAAAACTGAATACATCATGCCGATGAGATACTCATGATACTTTGTGAAATTGCTATAGATGTGTTGCATTCATACCCTAGTTGAATTTCCCAAATCATAACATTGCTTATCAACAACAAGTTTTTGCATGATTTCAATGTCATAATTTGTATGACACTCCAAATATAATGTTTTTAACAAAATATGTCATTAAAATATTATGACTTTGGTACAAAATTTCATGATTAAGTCACAAATGTAGACAGTCAAATTAATTGAAAAATATTAATAAAAAAATTTTTAATGTCATCAAAAACAATTGAGACTAGCAATGCTGAATTGCCATATAAACTTTTTATTAGCATTTCCATACAATGTGAATGTGTGAGGGCGATAACCATCATAAACAACCAAAACCCCAGAATATAGTCATTTAAAATTTAATTTGAACAGAAGTAACCTTAATTATTATTTTTTCCGATGAGAGGCTGTGGTGTATTTTTCATTTAATACCAAAATAGACACTAGACTAGTAAGACTAGGTATTAGTTCAATGTTAAATCTTTAGGAATAATGTTCCTTGATTAGATTAACATACGACTAAATTTAGATTTTTTACATCGAAGTTAATTCACAAAAAATTACACCTAGATATGATATCGAAACATTTAGTTTAGCAACAGATTATAATATTGGGAAGGCCTCAGAATGTCTAAAGTCTAAAGCAAAGGATCTAAATCTGACTGAATTTATTAAAACAAACGGTTAGCTTCATTTGATAAGCTCTTTTCTTAAGGATTAAACAACCTTTACAAAAACTAATAATAACATTTTAAATGGGATACAATATATAATATCAGCTGACTTAAAGTTTAAATTTTAAGCATATTAAAAGTTTACAATGCATATCGTACCATTAGCACTTTGCCAATTTGAATAAAAATTTAATTTGGTAAAGAAATTTAAATTTAAAATATTTTAAATTTTACAGTATTTTCGAGTGGATTTTCGATCGAGTTTGAGTTTGAGTTTTGATGATTCTCTTCCCAATTTTTTTCTAATCAAGTTTTGTAAGCTTAATCAAGTTCGAACTCTTAACATTCCAAGTACTCAAAAACCCTGCATATGTACAAATAATGTAGGGTTGCTTGGGGACTATCAAAACTAATTTTTAATGATTTCCTTTTAGCTATTTTTGTAATTGCCACAATCTTAGTAATGTAATGATGGCATAATATTAATTTCAGGTGTAGTTTAAAAAGAAAAAATAATGTCCAGTCAATTATGTGTTATATGTGTTATTGCTTAATTGAATTTGTGAGGGAAACCAAGATGCTTTGATTTGTAAACAAAGAACAGGTAGATATTATGAATTTGTATAAAACTGAGTGACAACTATCAAGAAGTTGAAATTGATTATATTTCACTGAAACTGTATTTGCTTTTTTTTACCTTTTTATTATATTTACCCTTATGGTTGCAATAATAAGTGCTTAAGTTCTGGCAATGATTTGGGAGTCACTCCTCTGATTTAAGGACAATGACTAGTTCCAAGACAAAGGCAGCCCAAATGGTGGATTGAATGAGTTATGGATATGGCCACATGTAGTTTTAAAATGCTTATCTTTTGAGTGCAACACAAACATACACTAATAATTTATTGCACTGTGGTTAAATTATGCCTGTTGGTAAGCATGAATGCATGGGAATTACAGGCTATTTATACATGAGCTGAACTTAAGAAAACAACTGATATGGTTTATTGAGATAGATAATAACATGTGAGACAAATAGGGTAGCACCATTCAAACAAGTTTTCAAACCTCCCATCTTGGATACCACTCAGGCATGATGCCATACAAATTGGTCATTCTGGATGTTTTATTCTCCTGCTTGGTGGATCTAAAAAGTTACTTCTTATGAAGATGAATTGCCAATGCTTTTGTTTATTTTCACTAGAATCAGGTTCACTCTTGCAAACTTCTGCTGTGACATTAAGTTCTCTAGTACATTCACTTTAGTTCATGCCCCTGATTCTACATGGTGACCCTGATGTGATCCTAAACTGTGACTGAGCTATACTCAAAAGATTTTCTTATTTTGTCTTTGTTTTTTGGATTTTTCACCAAATATTCTACTTGGCTGTTGCTGTACTGAATAACTGTTTTGT
>CABFPE010000158.1:284660-325982 GCA_900660155.1 Hofstenia miamia | reverse complement strand
AAATAAGCCATTGCACTTCTAACAAATATTATTATCTCTTTGATTCAAATATTTCTTATTTAATTTTACCAAATAAAATGATATCCACAAAACTATGAAAATTCTACAGACTGTATAAAAGACTATTTTAAATTTGTGCGCCAAATGAACCTCCATGAGGTATATTATTATCTCCATTTACTAATAATAATCCTTGTAAATTTAAGAAATTTATTGTGAAACCATTGTAGCTAATAATTAATCATTTTTGTTTTCCTGTCTATTTATTATTAATTTATCAAACACATTAACTAGTACATGTAGAATGCATTTGTGAAAGCATGTATTTAATTTAAAAATTATTTTTGCTTGGAAAAATTTATTGATTAAAAAAAAGTTTTTATTTTTGCAATTGAAATGTGTTGTATGTGAAACAGGTCTTTTTCTCAATGTTTGAAAATAATTGTTAGTTACTATTGTTACCAATGAAAATAGAAATAAAATATAATTTCCAAAAACGTAAATTTTTTGATATATAGAATGTCATTGGTATTTGAAAATTATGTAATAATTGGTTACATTTAAAACATTTCTAATATCATTGAATTTTGAAAATTGCTTTATCTTTATGTGTATTGATGAATTGGTTACATTTAAACAATAGACTGCAAACAATGCCAACAAAACATTCCAATGACATCAGAGATACACCCTCATCAATAAAAAATATTGGTTACATTTTATACAAGACTACAAACAAATGTGTTTGTCAACAAATATTATAACAAAAGAGAATATGCTCCAATGACGTCAGAGATATACAAATGGCCAAAGTACACAATTACATCACAGATATGCCTGCCAAAGTCAAATGGTCATTTTGTGGCATGAAATCTACAACTACTATGAAATGCCTTCTTAGGGTTAAGAAAAGCAACACTGCAATATAGCTTAAAATGAGGTCTGCCATGCCAAAAATTCTGATTTCAGCCAGAATATGTCTGATTTTGGCCAGTTTTTTCACCAGTGCCAGTAAACTAAATGCTTAAGCCATTTCTGATGTTAAAATTTGGAAAAAGGATGTGTAGGGTTCAGTCTTGTTTCAAAATAATACATAGCTCTCCATATACTTAGCACCCATATATATTTGACAACCTGTACCAAAGTGCCTGTATATATTTGGCCATTTATACTTAGCACCTAAATAAAAAAAATATATATAAAAATATATATACATTGAAGTGTTTATTTATGGAGTATACTTAATATTATCAAACCATTTTCAATTATATTTTTAGTTACTAATGGATTTTGCATTTAATCTGACAAATTTGTACTTGGTGAATCTACTGATGGCTTGATGGAGATTGCAGTTGTTAAAGCTAAAGTAGTTACTCTTGAAGCTTAGATGTGCTACAATCCTTATGAAACTTTTCATATGTATGAAAAATGCAGAGCACAAATTGCACTAAAAAGTTAACTGTACTGCAAAATGTGACTTTGGAGAAATTGGTGATGTATTTATAATTGAAAAACATTTTGATTTAACTCAGAAATGCCATGGTGCTGGTCCACATGTTATATGTGGCCCAGGTATATAAGTGGTTGGAAAGTTTTTAAATGTATGCTACTCAGAGTATTGTGATAAAATATTAACAAATGACATCAATTAAAATTTGACCCCTGAGTTTTAACTTGAAATTAATCTAGAGCTCTGACACATTTTACACTGGCATCTCTGATTTAAAATATGTGACACCCTTTTAATTAGATCTTTAAATTTTTAGATCTTAGGCATTATTCTAAGCTTTTTTTGCAATTAAATTGTTGTTCAACTTCAAACTTAGTGTTATGCAGAATGCAAATTCTATTGCTAAAAAAGTCACAAATACTAAAAATGAACTAAGCTTGATTCAAGATATTTTGCAACACAGAAGTGTGCAATGTAATTCTAAACTATGTTGTAAGTCAATAAATTTGTAATAACAGAACTTTTGTAAAAAATTTGGGTTCATATCAAAGTGTGTGACAAGCAAAGTGAGTGACAGTATTTTAGTGCTCAAATTCATCATAAAATTATTCTTAAAAATTAATTTATCATTTCACAACTCTACTTGAATTAATAATATTTTTTATGATAATTTTTAAATCATTGTTTATGTTATATTCATTTATATTGTTGTAATGAGACTGTATTAGAGTACTATTAAAATTAAATTACTATTACAAATATAAATTTTAAAAATGTTCATGAACTAAATTTATGCATATTGACATGTCACTCACTTTACTTTGTAGCATGCATTTATCTTACAAATGACAAATGTATTTTCCAAATGCTTCCTGTAAGCATTAACAAGTGTCACTCACTTTGCTTGTAAAACACCACACTAACTTCACACACTTACCTTGGAACTATAAAATAATTATGTGCTAAATATGACTATTTAAGCTGTCACTCTCTTTGTTAGTTGCACATGCTAACAAATTTCGAAATAATTATGTGCTAAATCTGAATATTTAAAGTGTCATTCTCTTTGCTTGTATGATTGTTCTTATCAAGTTAGCATTCTTTCATGGTGTTGCTTTAAAGTATTTAAGCATCTTGGTGATATTGCCACCTGATTATAATGTAGAATCACAGGGCACATCTAGCCATCAAGTGGTATGATGGTTGTGGAAGATTACCATCACTGAGAGCAACCCATACTCTAACAAAATAAATGAAGATTAGTAGTTTGCCAATTTCACTGTAGAAAAAAGAAAGGAACCAAAACCATTTCCAAGAAAGCATTGCAGCTAGTGACTAATTTGCATGGCATCACACCAAAGCTAAATAATTAGAAACCATCCTTACCAGCCAAGGTGCTAATTATGTGTCTCAAGTTTAATTTCTAGCTCAATAAAACAAATGTAGCTCAATGCTTGTTATCTCAGCTCATGTAATAAGATATTAATAACATGTAATTACCACATATTTGCATACACCAATGGCATAGTATATTTGCATAGTGTGATGTTTTATGTGCTTGTACAATCAATCAAATTAAAGTTCTTTTATTTCCTATACCAATATGTAGCCTTAAAGCAACCACAATATGGGCTCACATCTGTCAAGGAGTGAGTTATCACCCCAGGCACAGCAGAGTTCCTCCCACATTATTGCTGGATCTTACAGTTTCATTATCATAAAATCAATACCAGATCAAAAAGTGTTAACAGTATAATAAATGATAAAAGAGCAAATGTTACCAGTGAGAACAAGATTTATTTGATGATTGCAACAATAAGTTTCCTAATTTATACAGAGAAAAAGGTAAATATTTACCATTTACCTAATTCACTTATTTCCCTTGCAAATTAAATGAGCAATTCACATGTATTCTTTAATCAAGAGGACAATTATAACTAATTTGAAAACTAAGTTTAAAACACTGAAAATCAATAAAAATCACTAAATTAATAATGGAAATAGCACTGAATTAATTAAGAGAGTGCCAATGAGTAAAAATAAATAAAAGGCCCCTGAGTGACTCTACATGCCCCCATTGCATGGTTAAGTTTGTGGTAACAGTTGGACAGTAGGACCACACAACAGCTTTTGGGCTTCTTCAACCATTTCCTTTGCCAGCACATCATCCCAGAATGAAACCTCTGTGTACCATGGTTGCTGAGTTACTTTCATAAGGGTTTCCCATTGTGTGATGGTTTCACTGCATAGCCTGAAGTACTTTAGCTCCAGTAGCCTAGAACTAATAGGGCAGTTACATCATATGACATTCAATCTCTGAGTGAATGTATCATAGAAGTGTTCATATAACTGGAGGCCCTTGAGGGCAATGAGAAGTGTCATTAGGGCATTGGTGTCAGACGTGTGCACATCTTCAGCACTGATTCTTGTATTGGGGTAGAAGTGGAGAAAAACCTCCCATAAGGATCTCATACATGAGGTGTGATCTACAAAGAGAGAACAATACTCATTCACCTGCTGTAACTTCATTTCCTGGGGATCAGTGATGCTTGCACATAACATTGTAATTATTTCAATGCACTTGGTGACATCATAGTATCAGGTGATCATTTCAGCCTTATTTGTTCACATGAGATCACCTCCTGCCTGGAACAGAATGACGACATGAGGATCCAGGGAATTGATAGTTTGGTGAATCTTCTCCAGTTGGGTAGAGATGGGCTGCCCCTTTTGAAATATGTCTTTTAAAGTAAGCTTCCCATCAATGTATACTTGTTCAGGATTTCCACCTTCCAACAATGCATCACTGGCTTCCTTATAACCTTTTGTCTGCATCTCCTTGTTGACTTTGGCAGTGGTTGACACATAATTAATACAATCATTGAGATGGGCAGAAACTTTCTTCCTTCCACAGCAGACTCTCCAGGATGGTAGGATTAGTGGGGTCATCAGACAAGGAGGAGGAATGCAGGGGAGGTTGTTCTTCTCAACTTGTCCAAACCTCATTGATTTCTCACAATGTGGCAGTGCTCTGTGTAAAGGCAAAGCTGACATGGAGATCTGATACAGTAGAGAGGCCAGGCAAGCTGATGTTGATCAACTCCAGAGATTGAGCCTGTATGCATGTGTCTATGATCAAGTGAGTATCAACTGCAAGATGGTGTGTGGGGATTTTCTTGCATGAGTAGGTCAGTGTAAATGAGCTTTGTGGCCAAAATGATGTGAGTGCTATACATACTTGTGGGCCTGTATGAACTGCTGTATAAGACTGTAAAATTCTCCATGCAAAAGTGTAAGCTCTTGACTTTGTCCAGGATGTTGTCTTGGTACTCCTCCTTTAAAAACATGACAAGGTGAATTTTCTGCACTTCAGCAAGTCAATAGGCAATTTCTATCTTTTCCATGATCTTTGGGTGAGTTCCCTCATTGATGTGAAAGAAGTAGATGATTAACAGGTTATCAAAATTGATGTTGAAGCACTTGTATTTCTTGATTTTTTCTTATTGTGTAAAAGTTGGAACAGGTGGGACAGGTTGAAGTCTTCATTGAACATAGTGTGGACTGTACTTCACCAATAGGGTCATGCCACTCTAGCTAAGATCTTAGAGTCATAGCAAATAATAGCATTGATTTTGGGCCTACGCCCTGCATCAATAATAAAAGGAATAACATCAATGGAACAGATTAGATTTTTGGTGTTGAAAGTCCACCACAGCTTGTTTCTAGTTTCCTCTGATAGATTATTGTGAACCAGACGAACTGCCTTTTGTGTAGCAATGAAGTATGGATGTAGAATCTCATCTCCAAACTTAGATGTTTTGCTTTTCTTTCCTCTGCTTTTTGGGATCTAATGCTAGTCAAATCATGGAAGGAAAGACCAGGACTAGGAGGGGGTTTCAAGTCAACTTGGGATGGGTTTATGTTAGTAAGTTGAGCAAAAGGCACTCTAGGCTCCTTAGAGTCCCACACAGAAAGTTGTCTCTGAGCATAGTTGCAGGAAGTCTGCTCCTGAGGAGAGAGTTGTCTCCCCTCATAGTGGTGGCTGCTACTACTGGAGTCATCTGCTGGGTGCTCTCACTTTCATGAGGTGCTTTCATCAACTCATCTCAGTGTTGTTGCTTGGTTTGTCTCATCTTGTGGGTTCATCCATCTTCAAACATGGCATTTGCTTGGTGGATGGTTTTCTGATCTTTTCATGGTTGATAAGTACAGATATAAGATTAAGGTCTGAATCCTGGGTATTTAAATGATCTAAATATCTCTGATTTCTAGCTTTTCGGTTAGGCAAAACATGAGTAGCTATAGTGTTGCTACTACTACCAAGGTTACTATCATACTTGACCTGTGTAAGGTCATCTTCCTCACATTCAGTGAGGTTATTATAATATTCAATCTCATTTACACCATCATCAACAAGGGAAAACTCGTTATTATTGTCAATGACTGCATTATGTATATCTTTAATGGTTTGGCTAAGTTGCTGAAAATGGGCAACTTTGCCTTTATCTAGTAAGTACCAGTGGTGATCTAGTACTTTTGTTATGATAAAAGGTCCTTGTCAATTAGTGGCAAGTTTTCACACCTGATTGGCATCAGTGATCTGACAGGGAAAATAAACAAAGACAGAATCTCCTTGCTTGTGTGGTTGGCTGTACAATTTCTTATTGAAAATTGTTTTCTGGCAAATAACTGATTGGTTGGTGTTATGGCAGATAGTGAGATGCACTTCCTGGAATTCTTGCAGCATCTGGTTCACAAAATTCTCAAAGGTAGGTTCATTGTAATCCAGGAACATGGTGGTAGAGTGAATGGCTGTGTTATAGAGGAACTCTACTGCCTCTATTATTTCTCTCGAATTTCAGGCAGCAGTGTGGGCTAGGGCTACTCTGATCAGTTTAATGATAGTATGATTAAGTCACTCAACAACACCATTTGATTGAGAATGATATGTGGTGGTAAAGTTGTGCAGTTTTTCATGAGGGTGACCATCAGATTATTCTCAAATTGAGGACCGTGGTCAGAAACCAACCTTTCCATAGGTCTGAGTTTGAAGATCCACTCATTTATGACCTTTTCTCTGTTGACTTTGGCTGTGGTGTTGTTGAGTGGAATGAGTCTCATGTATTTTGTGAAATGGTCTATCAGGACCAGAAGATACTGAAAACCATCTGGAAAATGCATGGCTCCTTGAAGCAGGCATGCTTCACACTTGTCTATTACAGCCTGAACAGCAGCTTTGATCCATATAGTGACATAGCAAGCATTAAAAGTGCGTTCAGTTTGGATGATTCCTAGGTGACCTCATTCATGGATCTTCAGGACAAGATCCCTCTTAAAATACTCTGGAATAGCCAGACAGTTATTTTGGCTGTGTGTGTAAAGAAGCCTAGCTTCAGTGACTTTCTAGTGATAACACTGGAAATGCCTTTTGGTGACATCACTTATAGTGGGATTGGGGTTATTTACTTTGGAGATAATTTCCAATAAGATCTTGTTGTGTAGTTGATGGATGGCAATTTCCTTCTCTGATATCTCTTCCTTCACCATGATGGGGAGGATTGCTTTCCCATTTCAATCAGCATTAATGTCAGGGAGGAGTGCATAGTCACATGCTAGGATAAACTCAAAAGGAGGCTTTCCACCAGGCAGCTTTCCAAAGGTCTCTCTTGCAACTGGGAAGAGTGGTAAAATAATCTGTGTTGAGATGTAATCTCCCCAGATGGTGGGTGATGGTAAAGGTGAAGTCATTTAAATATTCTAGCCACTGACTTGTTGCCAGAGAAATTTTTGAGCCATGCTAGTGAAGAGTTGTTGGTACAAACAATAAACTGATGACCTAAAATGAAGAATCAAAACTTCTTCAGACTCTTGACAAGAGCTAGCATCTTGGATTTTGTTACTCTGTAATTCAGCTCAGCACATCAGAGCTTCTGGCTAAAGTACTGCACTGGACTTTCCTGACCATTGATAATCTGGTTTAAGACACCACTGATGGCAACAGAGATCACATCACAGTTGACTATATACTCCTTAGTGCAGTCAGGCATATTTAAACTCAGGATCCACCTTAGTTCTTGTTTCATGGAATCCAGCTCCTCTGGTTCAGCCCAGGTCCAACAGAACTCAGTGTTCTTCTTGAGCAAATTAGAGATATGTTTGGTTCAATTGGCTAGTTCAGGAATGAATGAGCTGTAATAGTTCAAAAAGCCAATCAAGCATTGGATGTCCTTGCAAGAGTGTGGAGTCTCAATGTGATTGAGATGGTCTTTCATGTAGTTTTTTATCAAGATTTTTCCAGGTTCAATCACCCTTCCTAAGAAGGCAATACATGGCAAGATAAGTGAACACTTATTGCCATTGACCCAGAGACCAGAGTTGCACAGAATCTGAAGAGTGCAACTCAACTTATCTAAATGATCAGAGAATGTGTGTCCAGCAACAAGGATATCATCCATATATGCTGTGATCCCTGGTTTGAGAATGTTGGCCCCATTCTGTAATATGCATGTGATGTAATGCTGAAAAGTGGCCAGAGCATTACAAAGAATGAAGGCCATATATTTCCACTCAAACAGGCTGTATGGCATGATGAAGGCAGTTTTTGGGATGTTGGCAGGCTTCATAGGTATCTGCCAATAAGCTTTACAGAGATCTAAGCATGAGAATAAACTGTATTTGCTGGCATCATATAAGAGGTAATTGAAGTGAGGTAGCAGATACTCATCTTTGATGGTGATATCATTCAATCTTTGAAAGTCAATGCAAAGGTGGTACTTCTTGCCTCGGCAGATAAATACTGTGGGTGCCACATATGGGCTGTTGTTGTTCTGAATAATCCCACTCTCAATTAGATTGCAGAGGATCTGTTTGTATTCTGCTCATAAATTCTTGGGTACTCTTCAAACTGGCAACCAAATGAGGTGATCCCTCTTGGTTTCAATAACATGTTATTCCCCAATGGCCTTACCAACACTAATTGAACACATCATGGTGCTGGTGCAAAAGAGCAGATAGCACATCACATTCTTGTGGACCCAGGTGCCCATGAGTCTTCTCATTTATGACGGGGATCTGGACTGGATCATGAATAGCAGTGAGAACAGGAAAACAGGCAGCAGCTTTTAGTTTGAGTCAGACCAGGGTCACAATTATAGATACCTTGGTTGGATCCATTCAGATCAGGCATGCAGAACTATTAAGCACAGTGACATAAGTCTTGCCATGGGAGACATGACAGAGGTAAGAGAAAGATGTAGACCATAAAGGCATCTTCTCCTTTGTCCTGAAATCATGACATCACCCTTGTATGTAGTGAGAGTTCATAGTGATGGCAACTCATCACCAATACCAATATTCCACAACAAAATTGTAAGATGGCTTTAGTAGAATTTTTTGGTTGCAAACAGCTGTAAGGTCTTCCTGAGGCTCACTTTTGCAGATTGAGATTGTGTTGTTTATGTAATCTATTACACAGGCATTCTTCTCAAGAAAATCATTTCCAAGAATGACATTGTACAGCAAGGGCCAATTGCAGGTATCTACAATGATAAGGTCCACTAGGAAGCATTCTTGGTGGATTCATAACTCGAGGTTGTTTATTTGACCCCTCAGCAAAATAGTGTTCCCCAAAGCATCCAACAAGTGTGCTGTAGATGGTAACAGATCCTCTCTTTGCAGGCAAAGCTTGTTGCAACAGGTGTTGCTTATTATGGAAGCAGATGCTCCTGTATTAATAGTAACATTGATTAACAATCCATTCACATCTGTGGGGATGACATTAGTACACAATAATGAGGTTATCACCAAGACATCATGTGCATGGTTTTTGGGAAGCTGTGCTTCATCCAATTTAAATGACTGACAGACTTGACCTGGGTGTCAGGAGTACACACTTCAGCTGATGGCTCATCAATGATGAAACCATCTCCATCTGCTATTAGACAAATAACTGCCCCACTCTGTGTCCAAATGTGAGCTGATTGTTGTTCATTGTCAGACTTTTTCTGCACTGTTGCAGAACTTGAAGAGGTCAGTGTTTTTGAGGCATTCTGACCTGTCTTTAAATCACTTGCATCTCTCTCAATGAGAGTTGTATTTTGTAGCATGTAAATGATGCTAATTGCCTTTTTAATAATAGAATTCAAGTCATTCCCAGATTGCATTTGAGTTTGAGGTGGCTCCTGATGGTAGAAAGGAATCCCTGACAAATATACTAAAAGAGATTGTGTTGCAAGTATTCTGGCATCAACTTGCTATGGTGAAAGAGTCTATTGACCAGTGTAATATAGGTCCTGACATTGTCTGTCTTCTTGAAGGAGAGATCACATAAGAGTGCTTTGTAATGGTCCTCAAAGTGACCAACAAGTAATTGATAATTTGTTTTGAGCTCTCTGTCCAACATCATGTACTGATTGCACACAAGGCCTTGAAGATACATGGGAAATTGCATGGCAGCAGCATCTTGTGTATTTTTATACTGTTTCATGGTGAGCTCAAAAAGGAAGAGCCACTCTTTGAATGACTGAAATTTTGTCTATCTTTCCAGTAAATTTGGGCAACACTGAGTGCTGATTGAAAAGGTTTGCTGATTAGTTTCCCAATGCTTCTGTGGGTAGAATCAACTGGGTAAAGCATGGCCCACAGGTTGTCACAGACCTGATAGGAATACTCAGAGGAGGAGGTGGAGTGATTGTAGCAGTTGGGGTGACTGTGACACTAACAGGTGCTGAGGGCACAACTGTCGCACTTGGGGTACAAGAGCCTGGTGTAGCTATGGTGGTTAGTGTTGAAACTTGCAAAAGAGCAGACTGAGTAAATGTAGGGCCTCTAACTGTAAAAGAGGTGACAGGAGTAATGGATGGCAGCATCACTGGGGATGTTGTAGGTGCTGTCAGACCACAAGAAAAATAAGCAGAGAACATCTGCAAGATAATACGTGAAAATCTTTCAGAGAGAGTATTGAGAGCATTATCCAGAAAGGTGTGAGTTACATACTCAGGTTCTCCTGATGAGATTGGTGGAGAACATGGGGTAGGTTCTTGAACTTGCATATCTAATGCAGAAATTGAGTCAAGCAAGCATCTCTCATGTTGCCAGGCTTCAGTAGCTTGTTGTCATAGCTCTGCCTGCAAGGCATCAAGGAGGGCTTCACAGGAATGGCGCTGTGAAATCTGCATAGATAGGGCTTCTCTAAGCTGTTCAACTTCAGTTGTTGGTAACTCTGGAGAAGGTGACAATGGCTTATATGAAATAAATGGGTTTGACAAGGTAGCAGGAGTGGGAATCTCTTGCAGAAAGACTTCAGAGGGTGTATGCATAGCTGAAATAGGTTTACCTAGGGTTGCTGTAGGTAAAGCAACTACAGAATCAAATCCAACAGTGTAAGGGGCAGCATCCAAACTGCTAATGCTCACATAGGGGAAACCCTGAGTGGGAGTCCCATTATGAGAAATGAAAAAATCCATATCCATAAGAACAAGAATAAATAAACAAGTAAAAGTAAAAGTAAGAGAAAAGGTTCCAAAAATAATTCCAATAATGTAGGAGAAATATCCAACTGTGTAGGAGAAATAAAAGCAACTGACAGATAGTAGCAAGGTATAGGGACAACAATCATTCAAAATTCTAGAATAAAGAGACAATGCCAATAGGGCACTAAGAATGGGTAAGAATAGAATTGAGGCTCAGTAATGGCATTGGAAATGTAGAATTACATATGAGGTGAAGTTGTACATCAATAGGTGGTGAAGTAGATTGTGATCAGGGGAAATCCATCTCAGCTGACTCACACACAGTGGAAAAACAAAACCAAATACAATAAGAAAACACTAGAACAGTTCTGTATCATGTCAGGGTCACCATGTAGAATCATGGGGTACATCTAGCAGCTCAAGCAGTACAAAGGTTGAGGAAGATTACCATTGCTGAGGGCAACTCATACTCTAACAAAACAAATGAAGATTGGTAGGTTGTCAATTTCACTGTAGAATAAAGAAAAGAACCAAAACCATTTCCAAGAAGGCATTCCAGCTAGTGACTAATTTATATGGCATCACACTGAAGCCAAATCATTAGAAACCATCCTTACCAGCCAAGGTGCTAATTGTGTGTCTACAGTTTAATTTCTAGCTCAATACAACAAATTTAGCTCAATGTTTGTTATCTCAGCTCATGTAATAAGATATTAATAACATGTAATTACCACCTATTCCCATATGCCAAAAGCATAGTATATTTGCATAGTCTGATGTTTTATGTGCCTGTACAATTGATCAAATTAAAGTTCTTATATTTCCTATACTGATACATAGCCTTAAAGCAACCACAATATGGGCTCACATCTGTCAAGCAGCAGAGTTCCTCCCACATTATCACCAGATCTTACAGTTTCATTATCATAAAATTAATACTGGATCTAAAAGGGTTAGCAGTATAATAAATGATAAAAGAGCAAAAAACATTATCAAGTAAGAATGAGATTTATTTGATGATTGCAACAATGAGTTCCCTAATTTATACAGAGAAAAAGGTAAATATTTACCATTTACAAGATTCACTTATTTCCCTTGCAAATTAAATGAGCAATTCACACATATTCTTTAATCAGGGGGATAATTATAACTAATTTGAAAACTAAGTTCAAAACACTGAAAATCAATAAAAATCACTGAATTAATAATGGAACTAGCACCCAATTAATTAAGAGAGTGCCAATGAGTAAAAATGAATAAAAGATCCCTGAGTGACTCTACAAAAAGTATATATTTATTACTATATAGAATTGCTAGCAATTCAGTTTTAGAGAGAGATTTTGTTCTCACTCTTAATGTGATTTGCTTGAATTTTTACAGATCTTCATTCTATATACATCAAAGATTAACACCATCAATAGAAGAAAGAAACTCAGTCTATGCCTTTTCAACAAATGCAGCTTTCAGAGCCATCCTCTAAATTTTCTTTTCCAAGGCNNNNATATATATATATATATATATATATATATATAATTCAACAGACCTTCAGCAGAGCCAAGAAGATTATTATTGATTATCACTCTTGAACATCAAAGATTAACACCATCAATAGAAGAAAGAAACTCAGTCTATGCCTTTTCAACAAATGCAGCTTTCAGAGCCATCCTCTAAATTTTCTTTTCCAAGGCACAAGCACACTCTCAGTGACTCATGGTATCTTATCACTGGCTTTCTCCCAGCAAGAACCAGTTCTTTCCAAATATTATTCAATACTATAACTCCATATGCTAGCATTGCCATTTTGTTCAATAAACCTTCTTCTTCTTCTTCCTCTTCTTCATATATATATAAACATTTTTTAAATAAAATAAAATAATTTATTAAGTATATGTAAAAGTCTTTTAAAATTTAAAACATTAATTTTTTTAACAAAATAATGTTTTGATTTGTCTAGGTAGCTTTGAAAAGAGCTCAATGAATATTAAAAAATGAGTTGTGAAGTTTTAAGCTTTATCATGTAATAGGATATGTGATCATATTTGTGGAGTACACAATCTCAACCACAGTCCTCGAAATGTTAGAATTTTGATACCAAAATATAAGCTGGCCTTGTTAACCATTTCTTCAATACTACTGAAAACAAAATGAAGTACATATGAACATTTTGCTTATTAGTCAGGAAAAAACTAAGAGTACTAATTTTCCCTGGACTACTACAGCTATCATATAAAGCTGATTGAATAGGAGAGGAACAGTCTTAAATGTGCAGTCACCATACAAGTCTTCCTACTTGCACAACATCTCAACCTGAAATGGTGATGCAAATGTGATAATCTGTTCCTCAAGTGCACTAAATTTAACATCAAATAGATAAATATATGTGCTGCAGGTATACTTCATTGTGGAGTCAAAAATTTTGAGCAGCTTGAATTCAGTGTCATGGTATACTAGGGGGCACACAAAATTCATCTATGCAGCTTGGCAAGTGATAACCACATTGGGCCATGGTGGCCTGAACATCTCAAAATGAAATAAAAATAAAATCTCACATGCTTGTGAGGGAAAACATGCAAATGCATTTTCAGCAAATCTTGCAATTTCAGATTTACCTAAAGACATCACACTCTATGCAGAACCATCATAAGTCTGCTTCATACTGTTATGTATCTTGTGTGCTGTGATATAAGCATCACATCTCTCATGGTTATGTATTTCTAATCATTATGAAATAAATATATGTATAAAATAAGTTTGCAATATATGAGTAAGAGTTATAGTGTCTTCTTTTGTTACTGCTCTCAAGGAGCATTCTCTCCTCATACAACATCAATACATTTTGCCTATAATGTTTCAACATCTCTGGTGCAAAAAACAAATCCATCATAAATCAAAAGCTTATTTCCATGAATTGAATCAATAAACTCCATTTATCTTAAAAAACAAAAAAGTAATATATTATAGTAATAGACTGGCTATGGCATTTAAAATGAAATTTAATTTTAATTACAATGCTTTGGCTAAATTACATATGGATTTTACATTATTTTGAAAATGCAATTCCGAATTTCAGTAATCTTAACTACAAAATAAGGTTTAAAGAAATATATATATTTATTTAAATATATAATTACAATTTCATTGAAATTTTGTCTCTAACAGTATTTAATATTTGAAAAATTTGAAATGTGATTCTTCACTTTAAGTACAACAAGCACTGTGGACTGCTAGAATTTGAGACAGATATTTTTGTGTAGAAACGTCTACTCTTCCCAAGTTTTTCGCACACTTTGTCATTTAGCCCATCCTAGCTAACACCATTTTGCTAAACTGTATGCGACAATATGAAAACGGCCATATAGCTTATCAGCTGAAAAAGATGTAATATTGTTTTTACTGGCAAAAGACAAAACAGTAAAGTAAATATGAGTCTATAATGTGCTTTTCCTTTAGCACGTTCCATTAGTGAATGTAAAGAATAGGGTGCATCCGGTCAAAATAAACACTAATATAAGATAAAACAACTATAGAAATGCAATAAAGTACATAAAAAAGTTCAAAAAATAATCGCTATAGCCCGATAACTTTACATAATTGACTAAATTTGTAGCACGCGATTGCACGAGTTATATATTTAAGAATATATCGTATAAAACTAGGAAAGAATAAAAAATAGTTATCTATTAGGAAAATACACGATGTAATGTATATTTATGCAAACCTGTGTTCTAAGGCTGTTAGTTTAAAGAAATATCATGCGTCAAACGCGTCTGTATTCTAATAATTTTTCCTCTGTATTCTACTAATTTTTCCTCTTAACATTATTTTATAATAGTGGCATAGCTAATTAATGACATTACATTAGCTAATTACATTACACTATACCATTATCTTAGGTAAAAGATTTTAAATACATTGCATTGTATATACTTTCCTACCGCTTTGCTTTTTCAGAGAATTTATTCTCCAAATTTTTATTTATTTCTATATTTTATTTACCTCATCCTATGCCCGAAATTATACATATCGCAATAGCTTTGCCTAAATTTAAATGTTTTGTATACCCCGGATATGCAGTATTGGCTTTAAGGGATTGAGGTTAAGGAGGGCAATTATTTGAAAATTCAACTCAACTGCTTTCAAAATTTCTTATACAATAAGTAGAACGTATATAATCATATTTTCTAATACTTATGCCAATTTACGAAAATTTCTAGCGACTCAGGATTTTTCCAAATTGTATTTTACTCAACGAACCCCCATTTCTCAGTAATGAAATATCTAGTTTTGACATTTCATGCTATTTGTTGGTGTGTTGTAATTAGTATTTTCCTCAAAGAAGTTCAATTCAGATGTTTTATTACAAAATTTGTACAGCAATTTTTTAATCCCTGAAGACGTGCTGATGTAAATAGAAAGTTATATTCGTTTTTAGACTTTTTGTACTGGCTGCGGGTTTAAAATATATATTTTTGCCACTCTAGAATTTTTGCCGGCATTTCTATAGGGATGTGAAACTGGTTTCCATTTGAGTGCATACGACGCCAATTTATTTCAAAATAATGTATCATTCTTTAATTATCCAAGTTAAATTTGATTTTTGAATGAATTGCTTTCGCATTATTAGAAAAAATTCGTCTTTCATTCACCATTTTATAAATTTTCCAATTTATGTCAAAAAAAAACTACTGTATTATTACTTAAGAATTTGTACAACGAATCCATGGGCGTGGGATAAAAAATGCGAAAAAAATATCCCAGATATAGGAGCCTCGCTCAAATATATTGTTTCCGTCTTGAATAGAGAAATATTTTTTATTGATATTTAAATAATAAGTATCATGTTTACTTTTGGGTTATTGTATTAAATGAAAATATTTCGCGTGGTTCCTATACAAGTTTGTTTCAAAGCGAAGAAATGAACGGACTGCTTGTTTCGCGCGATGAGTTGACGAAAACGGATACAATTTAAGCATTTGAGGTACAGCATTAAGGCATCTGCTTGCTGCGGCGCAATCGCTGTTATCGCGTGCTACAAATTTAGTTAATTATGTAAAGTCATTTGTATATATCGATTATTTTTTAAAATTTTTGTGCAGTTTATTGCATTTTGCATAGTTTTTACTCTATATTAGAGTTTATTTTGTCCGCATGTTCTTGGCCACCCCATTCTATACCTTCGCCCGTTCCATTTTAATTTTCTTTGAATTGACACATTTAATAATTTCTCACTATAACCTACTTTTTGGGTATAATTTATATTTTCGCTATTACTTTTTTTACTCATAGTACATCATTTTCAGTAGCGCACTTACCCAATGCCTTTGTCATGCATTTGCCCTATTCCTGAATGTACGGGCAACCTAAAAATAGACTGCCTTACAAATCGCCAATTTATGACAAATGTTATATTTATCTTTTTTATTAAGTGGTTTGAGAGTGATGTAGCATGACACTTATATATTTCGAATTTAATAGGTAATTTTAGTAAAAAAAAAAGCAAGTAAGAAGTCTTTATAAATACGTGATAAATAGGTTTTTTAATTCAATTAGCTTTCAAAAACAAGGAAAATTACTTAATAAATATTACCTTCTAGAAATATAATAAATCTATTTGTTCTATCGTGCTACTACATTTTTTCTTTTTTGGGTATAACACGTTGTTTGCAGTTGCTTCAATTTTTCTTGCAATCTAAGATTTGATTAGGTGACAAAATATACAGAACTATATTATTAAATGAAGTAACTTAAGGAAATTTAAATTATTTAGATGGTTTTCAAAACTTAAAGTTTAATATTGTTTTCCAAATCATTATTTTCTTGAAAATGCTTTAAAATATTAAATGATTTCTAAAAATTTATAATTACATAATATGTTTCTAATATCATGAAATTGCTATCGTGACTTTTTCATTTTACTTATTTATATATTTGCCCCGTGCTGATGAAGACCGACCCTATCTTCAATTACTACACTTCTTGTGTATTAGATACTAAAATTTATTGCAAGTTTTAAACATTCATTGCTGTGCTCAGAAAATTGAGCAAAAATGCAATTATGTTTATATTTCTTTTATATTCTAGATGTTGATCGAACGAATCATGGTCAACATAATGTACAATTTGTTGTTGTTCCTGTTAAGCAATATTCATTTTACTATTTTTAATTAGCAAAAATTTTACTTTGCCAATTTTGCATGGAATATATTATCGAATTTAATTATCTTGATTAGACTACAGCTACATGCGAACTATTTACAAATAATAAATATTGTTAATTAATTTGGCCTGACTTCGGTTTTAAGAAATTGTAACTTTCATCTATGACAATTTAAATCAGTGGAAACTCAATCCATTTTCAAATTATACTTCATTTAATTAATTCCAAATACTATTTCTTAGAATGCTAAAATGTATGCTTCGTTTTCAGAAGTTCACCTTTAAGCGTTCTGTTTGTTTTATATTTCAAAACTCACATATCGATTTTCGAGTACATCATATTTCTGGGAGTTTTCGTTCCAACCACACATTCGAACCAAATTCGGAATCCATCGAAAAATTGATCTCAGATATTGGAAATAGGAATACGGTCAGGTAAATTTAATAGTAATAATAATTATTATTATAAGGACTTTAATTATTGTGCATAATATGTAATGTAAGACAAGTTAATTAATTTAAATTGGTTTAATTTTATAAGATCGAATTCTAAAATTTTCCATTTTGTCCCCATAGAAACTAATATTTACCATTTTGTAAATGTTTTTGGAAAATACTAATATCGAACGGACGATGGAGATTTGAACTAAGTGTGGGCGATATATCGATAAATTTGTGCAATAAATTAATAATCGGCGGATTTATTGCAATTCAATCTAACCTTCTTGTTTTTGCCAGACTTTGTGAATGCACCAACAAGTATGTTAAATTCAACGTGCATGAGTGCCATGAAAAGTATAGTTATGACAAGAATGAGAAATTTCAAATTTATATTCATTGTTCGTACGTTATTTAGATTTTTTATAGATTGAACTTCTGTAGGTTTTGCCCACCCCTCGTATGAACTAAATAGTAATAATTGCACTGCAATTTCCGGCCAAATACAAAAATATAAATCCAAATTTCCCCTCTAATTGATTAGTACTGTATTTTTCAAATTATGAATGAAAATGCGTAACAATGATACAGACGTGCCTAGCTGGCAATCACAATGCGAACATTCATAAACCTCGTTCAGTAATCTACTATAAGTTTGAATACAAATTTATATAATAGCTGAAATTTTGTTCGAGTATTGTCAAATCATCTCTACTATTGGTTTGGAAACTTTTCTATTCCCACTCGAAAAAAATGGTTTCGTTTTCCTCATATATATATATATATATATATATATATATAAANGAGGAGTAGGTAGGGTTGTTACTATTGCCGAAAGTAAATATTTAAAACCTTAACATAATATAGATCTATTGTGAGGTTTTCATTAATTGACTATCATTAAGAATTGAAATATTTTAACACAAACGAAGAATTGGAGACATTTGTCTACGTGAAATGTCAAATACTAGGAAATATTTTCTCTAATTTTATCATTAAATAGAAATCAAGATTTAATGCAACTGCATATATATATATATATATATATATATATATATTAAGCTACCGGTTTCGATTTAAAATAATTGTCAATATAAATGTTTTGGTAATATAATTTATAATGCACTAAATTTGTTATTAAACTATGAATACACTAACTATTCAAAATGTTGGTTGCTCTTTATTAATCTTTATATATATATATATATATATATATATATATATATGACATTTATATTTGCGAAGAATTTTGACAATGCAATAACTCATTTTACTATATTGTTATTTTAGACGTAAATTCACTCCTATTCTAAGCTTTGGATCCACATCAGAACTTCGTCAGATTATTAATGCCTCTTCTTTGGATTCGATCGCTACGGATAATTTGTGCTCTATTTTATACCAATGCTCTCTTTTTATGAAAAGTGATCCTTCTTGTAAAGAAGAAATTGCAAAAGTTGTAGAATATATCTACAAAAATAGGGAAATGCGAAATTTTTCAAAAACTCAATATGTACTTATGTTCAACTCATTATCTAGATTGGATTGTCAACAGGTCCATTTAGATGTACGTATTTGATACTAATTTCCTTTACTAAATGGATTACTGTCTCTCTGTTTAAGTTCTTTAAATAAATACATTTCTTTCCATTAAATTAATGTTGTTCAATAGGCTTATTTAAAAAGTTCTTTTTTCTAAATTACATTTAAGGAAATTCCCATCACTGAAAGGAAATTTTACTGATTCCATTGAAATCACATGGAGTAGTTTTATGATATCTACTTGCTGATTACTTAACTTACTCAATCAATGATTTCTTAGTTTTCTTTCTAACATCATATTAATACTATTTTTTAATGATTCAATCCAATTGTTTAATATCAACTTTAGCTTATAAATTGGTTGGTTAAAAATCTCCAATATAAAGTCAGATCACTAAGTCTTCAACAGGTGCTTAAGTTGATTATTAAAGGTACTTGCTTTTTAGAATGTACATCCTATTGTTTTCTTTAGATGATTTGCGCATTAATTGGGAGCATCAAAAGTTAGCGGAGTCGTCAATTGATGTTATTCATGACAGAGTAAAATTTGTTACAAATCCTGGAACACTATCTTATGTTTTGCGAGTTGTATATTTGAACACCCCTCATTTGGATTCGTTAATTGACCAGATTTGTGTGAAAGCCTCGTTCTTACAAGGAGTATGAGCTAATTTCACTTTACATTATATATATATATTTACATTATATATATATATATATGTATATACTGGCGCTTACTTAAAAAATTTCCTACCGTTCACAATATATATATATATATATATATATATATATATCATGCTGGCTATGAAATAGAATATTTTAATTTATTGTGCAAGCCACCGCAATGTCATTAAGATGTTGATTTTCAGTTTAATGCCTCATTAAACTTAATCTTGAAATCTAGTTTTTTTCGTATTCCATAATACGAAAGTTAATCGTCTGGAATCATTGCTAAATGTGGGGAAGCCCTTGTAAATATCAATGTCTTTACAATGTAACTGTCTGAGTTTTATTGATTGATGATTTGTTAAATTGGTTTTTTTATAAACATGAACATTTCTGATGTATCAACGTTGAACGAGAGTTCAAAATTTAAAGTTGAAATCAATTCTTTTAGAAAACAAGTTTGAGCGAAATGTTGGGCATTTTGTATACTTTGCATTGCTTAAAAGTTCGGCCGCCTAGATTGCTTAGCGGTTACCTGAAGAAGATTCGCTCAATTTCCGACATCCCACGTAAAGATATCAGTCGCATATTTTACCTCATGGCTAGTTTCAATTATCACAATCGAACTGCATTCGAAAATCTTATCGATCAAATTTTCCGACAGTAATTTTTTTATTATTTTAATGAGATTTCTATTCATTTTACAAATCACTAGTTTAAATAGCTTTCTGACACAACTCATCCATAGTTGTAAAGCGAGTCGGGTTGGATCGAGCAGTCAAATTCTATTTGAAATAGGGTTGAGAATATTATCGTATCGGATCGGGCTTGAAAATCGCAACCCTATGCTCCCATCATCTACTATTTATTCATATTAATCTTTACTATCTTAACTACATTTTAGTTGGGAATCCTGGCCCATCCGCGACCTTTTAGCAGTTCTTCGTTCCTTGGCATATTTATCATGGGTTAGATCAGATTTTGTAGATGACGTTGGTGTTCTTCTTAATGAAGCGCTTCAATCGCATGGCTTCTCACATGAGTTATTTGTTTCTTATATTCGATCTATTTGTCAGCTCAATTATTTACCGCAAAATTTCACATCTATGATGTCCAATTGGCTCCATCAATATATGTCTACACCCGGTAATCATACATTGGATGGAATTTGGGCATTGTCGTGTCTTGGAGCTCTTAATGAATCACATCTCCCAATAACTGAACACTTTTTTTCAGAGGGTTTGTATGATCTTAAAATAATTGCTTGTCATGCGCAATCTAAGAAATTGGTTCGAATTTTTTACTTTGATTTACACCTAGTGGTTTATGGCCGCGTTATAACTAGGTTTAGCAAAATACAATAATGCTGCAATGTTTATATTTTAATACAGAATGGTTCAAAAGATTTTTTGTAGCACATTTTTAGACATAAAATGGTTCTGTCTGCAATTTTATAAATTCATTGAATGCAAATTCATTAATAATTATAAACAAATTAACTAAATTACCTAAGCATGTAAAATTTAAATCTATAATGAGGCCTGATTTAACACATCCAATAGTCACGTAAGATACATCAACAATTACGAGATTTCTAGTTTACTGTCATGGCTATCAGTTTTGTATTCATGTATGTGGATAAAGAAATGATAGCATATTGAATTCAAAACTATCGCCTATCAAAATGAATGCTAGCCATAATTGCTTTAGCGATTTAGCCCTCCACGCTTCAGTTTGGAGAACATTGCCTAGTCAGCTGTTCTTCATTATGTGAATAATAAGCGTTGCTGTTAGTTAAACGTACAAAATGCGAATGGCAATGCAAAAATTGATTATACTCAAACGATATTATACGCAGATTCTAGCCATATTGAAAGATCAGAAAATCTTAATTCTATTCATGATGCCGGTGCACAATTTACGGCATTCAAGCTTACTAATGATCCCATGAACATCATGCAGTATATCAACGAATAACAAATTATACCAATATCGACAAGATTTGTCAGCTGATGTTAGCAACATAATACCAGCATCAATCATTTATTGGAAATTTCATTGTAGTAGAATGCAGTTTTTTTCCACTGACAAAATACGCCGAAATATCATCTAGTATTACAACAAATAATTTACTTTGTATACGTTTGTTTGGATGTTATTTTCCTTATTTTATTCTATTATTAATTTTTCGCTAGTTTTTTCTTGGGATTTGTGTTCTGGGTTTCAAAATACACACACATATTTTAGACGTTTGATCTTGTGAGTTTATTAACAAAAATACATGCAAACTTTTACATCAATTTCGTAGATTTTTTTTGTAATTTTCTGTTTTATTGGAAGTTTTTGCCACTCTAGTTATGACACTCTGTAGGAAACATTTATTTATTCGAATCCCTTTACATTTTAGACTATGTATATATGTATACTTTAACTGAGCACAATTGTAAAAATATTATATCCAGTTGTTACGCGTTCCATTTTATTGTAGACGTGATAAATCACGATTACTTAACAGAAAAATATTTCTACTCACTTAATTTCCTATTTTTGTTCGTGAATACTCGTTGTAATACCAGCGTTTCATGAATTCACTGACGCTAAAAATGTTGTTTGAACGTATATTTGCATTTCAATATACATCATCAATTCAATTTCCTATTCGTATATGAATTCTTTTTTGGTTATGAACAGGTTAAATTAATAATTACAAATTCACCCTCAATGGGTCATAGCGGTATGCTAATCTAATTCCAAAATTTCTATAATAAGAAATTGTATGCAGCTAGTTAACCATAATTAACTTTTGTATATGTAAGTATATATGCAAAATGTTTGCACCCATATGTAATTAATTAGTGTTTTCATTTAGGTAATTTGCAGAATAGGGATATGTCTTCCAAGTTATTACAAATTCGTAATGAATTCTTTAATGATATAACCTCTGCCAACAATTTCATGCCCATTGATGCATTCTGGTGCGTTGAGAGATCTCAGAATAACTTAAGGCTGGCTTACAGCAAAGATCTTAATCGGCAGGATTTTCGTAACACACTTACTAATTTCTTCATTGAAAATAATTTGAAATTTCAGTTTTGTGCACCATTGGATTGTGGATACATTCCAGGTATATATTATTCAGCTGTAAGTATACTTAGATGTCACTTGTAATGTGTAGAATTTTTCACTAATTAAGGTGTGATCATTTTTAATATTTAGTTTTGGATTTCGAGTATTTGGTTTAGTTCGCTTGTCCTGCCCATTGTTTTTACCTGTCCCATGTTAATTTACTTTCGCTAAGGATAATACATGAAGAGAAATTGAGTTAAACTTCTACAATTTTCAAATATCAAGTTCAAAAGACAACATTTCAAGCTAAAATTATAAATAAACAAAACAAGCACAAATAAATTTTTGTTTTTTTTAAATCCTTGATCACAATCAGTTTGTCTGCAGGTTCAGGTGTTCTATTTCGTTTTTTACCGTCGTTGTCACTGAAATGTTCTGTCGCATTTGGCTTCAGTGGCAGCAATGTCAAAGTAGCAACGTGCTATAGTTTTTCAAAAATTCTTTGAATCACAATCTGCTTTATTAAATGATTTGATATTAGTCATGGAAAGGTAAGCGTTGTATATGTCAATTTCTGAATCATCTCGAATTCCATTACTTTTGTTGGAATATCTTCTTTCATGAATAATCGCAGTCTCTACACGTGTATTTGTCTACTTCTCATTGCTTTCTTTTTTCTTGCTCTTAAAATGTTTATGATGCCGCTTATCGAGTAACGTAAAAATAAAAAAGTTTCACAACTAACGTTGCCTAAACAGCAATGATAACTATTCAAATAGTTACTTACTGTAACTGATTAAAATAAGTAAAATTCTCGACTACAATTATTTAACTTGGAGCAAATTCTCTTTATTGCCTCAAGTCTATAATAATACCTGTTCCATTCTGTTTTGACTTCTTGAACAAATTTTATTGGAAGTTTGCTGTTTAACACTAGAAACGCGACAATACGTCAAAATGACCTATAAGCCTTTTTTGTTTGCTTGATTGTTCATTCAGCAAAGACACTAGCAGATATATATACCTCCAGTTATGTGGATTATCTCATTGAATTTGCTGGTAGTAGAAATTATGTTTCTAATCAATATTTTTCGCATTTGAAGCATCAGATGTAAAATATTCTCAAGGAGTGCTCCCTGTCTTAGTGTTAAAGACAAGCTCCTGCAATAAAGAATTTTCTTAATGCGTTTTTAATCTCGCGTTTTGGGCATTTCGCAACTCCATTTAGAACTTGAGCGATGCAGAACAAACGAACAAATCGATTTTATAAATATCGTAAATAATGTCAAAAACTCATCCGTTAATGTTAAAAATGCCAACCTGTTTACCAAGCATAAACAGGGCGCAACTTTTTGTGACAATTCCCGTCCGCCGTTTCAATAGGTGTTTATATATACACTGTTATTTAGTCAAAATTTTCAGACTTAGCTACCGTTTTTCAATTTAGGATTGTCGTAGGATTGGATTAAACACGTGTAGTTTAAATTGTTTTTAAGAGTGTCTTAAACTTGTTTTCTGATGCAAAATATTGTTAGTTTTTTGGTGCTCTCAAATAACTAATTTAAAGTCAAATAGAATGAATAGAAACAGTAGACAAGGAAAAGGATTTAGTTGGTTATTGCTTATGATGTACATGTACATAATATTTGACATTGTCCTTTTGTATATAAGTACTTAGTTAATTATAGGTTATGTGACATAGTTATGCTCATCTAGTTTTATTAGTATTTTTTTAAAAGTAAAATTCTTAAAAATTATGCATTAAAATTTGATTGCCCATATAAATGAAAGGAATTGTAGTTAAGCGGCAATACATTTCTTAAGGTAAGTAAATTTACACGTGTCCACAATTTATATTTTAAAGAACATTCAATAATATTTAATTTAAAAAATATATGAGCTTGTAAATTTGAAAATCTATATATTGTCATAGTTTGAATAGCAACATCATTAAGAGAACTGTTAAGCAGAAAGATACAAATGAAGGAGACTAAAGGATGACTAGAAACACTTAAAATTTTAGAAAAAATTTTCTTAAAGACTAAGTGTTTATAATTGTTATCGAAATATAGTGACACACACTATGTTCTAAAAGTTGAAGGAAATACCAAGACTAGATAACTGTTCCTACTCATCCCATTTGCTTTGCATAATTTGTTCGGGATAACAATTAAAATAAATTTTATTATTATACTATGCATATTGGATCAGCTTTCTGTTAATACTGTGTTACAAGTTTAGAAATACTACTTATTTTTTCCCTGTAATTCAAAATTGAACATGATTATTGCAATAATAATGCAATTGAAAAGCATTATGATTTTGTTTATATTTTTATGTATGTTTAAATTAATAATTTTATAATGTTATTATTCAAATAATTATACATTTTTAGATTTCACTTTACACGCTTCACCTTGCACAAAGTAAGTAACTTCACTTTTGATGTGGTTTTTTCATATTTGCTTAGGATTGCAATCTTCTTTTGGCCAATTCAAGCTTTTGTCAATTTTAACCAACAAATGAAAGGACATTGTAATATAATTCCTAATCATTGTACTAAATTTGGATATAGAGTTATTAACGTGAGTTTGTTTTTATAGTTTCACAAAAATTTTACATACAAAATTTGGTGAATACAGAATTTTTTACCTTAGTAAAAAGTTTACTTTATTAATGGCTATACGCTGCTATATTATCAGTTTTATTCAGTTCTAGCACACATTCTTGAATTTTTCAAGGTGATTTTTCTGCTAAATTGATTATATTTTGTTTTATTGTAACCAGTATTTTACAAACTATAATTTTTAATTTTAGGGCTGTATGGAATGTAAAACTCCCTAATATTTTTGTTTAGGTGTCATTTTATGAATGGAGTCAATTGTCAATAGCCACAGAAAAGTTGGACTACATACAAAATCAATTGTCTAACTTTAATATAGTTTAGTTGTTTTCAAAAAAACTTTTGTTAAGCATTGTAGATATAAGTTATAATATGGTTTTATACCGAAAATTTTTAACAATGCTCACAATATAATAGACAGTTTATTAAGAAAAAAATCAACTTTGTAATATTTCTTTGAAATTGATGGTTTGCTTGCCCCCCCCCCTTTCCCCTATCACATTTTCTCTCGCGAGTGCTAGAGGGCTATTTTTGCTGATGTCATGTCATTTACTTTTGTTTGCGAGAAACTTTTGTTGAATTTGGAATACATCATCTCCACGGAAAATAAAAATATTTACACCTTTTACTCTGCAGTATCCATTTTGTGATAATTCACCAAATACTCTTAATAAGTCTATTAAAAAATTCCGGGAATGAATTTTGACGAGAGGTCAATTTCATGAAAAATTAATAACGTCAGATCTTCACTTTCAACTGATGATTGGAATGAAATTTATATTTGATGCACCTAATGTTAAAATAGAAAATTTTAAACTTCAAAAATTTTATGAAATACAATGCTACACACTTGAACTATGGCGTTTTCGTTTGTTGAATAATCATGATCTTAAAATTTTAAACCCTTCCGTTCAAATTCAATTATTGGATATTTACCCTAATTCTATTGCTATATTTTTAAATGTTAATTCTTTGAGAATTTAAGAAGTCTTTGCTCAAATTTTTGTATTAAATATTACTACTAATGTACTAATTTAATTTCAAAATCTTTGGAAAACGGAACTATTTATCAATACTTGCATATTACGAACAGCAAAAAATCCCTTTGTGGCAACCAGAAATCTGACAAAAAATATTAAAAATTTCTTAGCTTATTTCAATCGTAATAAACTAAAAATTAATTCTGTCAAAACTCAATTTATCATTTCTAAAGAACAAAGAAAGTACTGAAAATATTAAAATTTATGGTTGATAATGAAATTATTCAAAGCACATGTGTAAATTACCTTGGTGTACTAATAGTCAATGACTTAAAATTAGATAATTTTCTTTCCCACAAATTGAAAAAGATGGGTGGAAAGCCCGTTTCATTTGTGCAGAGTCAGTTAAATTACTGCGCATTTCTTTTTCAAAATGTATATATCATCGCGTAAACGTTCACTATAAAAAAATTTTTAACTACGCAATTAGAACACAGAATTATATTGAAATGCATAAGTCTAACGCAATTAAGATCATCGTATAATATCTTGGCCCCTAATTACTTTAAGATAAGACAATTTTTATTAAGAGAATGTAAAACAAATATCAGTTGATGGCTTCTCAAAAAAAACGTCATTAAATGAAAAAATCATGCTATTTACAAACCTAGAAGTTGATAAACGGGCTAATAAGTCTAAATTCTAGTAATTGTTGCTGTTATAGAATTTGTACCCTGTCCAATTTTTTTTTTGACCAACTTTTGCTTAAGAAGTCAACAGACTAACTCAGTGGGTGAAACGAAGATGTTGGCCCCACCATACCCCTAGAAGTGTGCCTGGCCGGTTTGATCCTGACAAACCCTGGCTGCTAATAGATCCGTGAAAAGTGATTTTGGGGCAGTATTTAGTAAAATGCAAAGCATTCTAGCTAATCGAAGCCTCGTTCAAGTTCATAATATATGGGAAGATGTTGGATCATAACTACCTGTAACACAGCAAAACTACCTCACAGGAAGGCACAGCAAACGTTGGTCTTGGCCTATCTCATAGGCCAGATACAGAGAGTTTCCTCTCTGTATGACTGCCCTATGAGACGCACCCTAACTGGTGCCAGTAGCACTCTTGCTAACAGTGTTTCCAATTTATCGCCGTCTGTCTCCTCAACACTAGAACAGACAGGCTTGTCGACAGTTACCGCAAAAATATGTACAAAATACATATGGTGGCACTTTCTGTAACTTGATTTTAACGTCTGATGTAGGTTCGGGACTCCGCACACCAACGCGCCCGCTGAGTGTTAGCATTACATAGGAACCACCGCGAGGAAGTTCTCTTGGGGCAGTTTAAGGCTTAATGTATACGGTTCCGTTTAAGAATTAATCTTTTCACAATATTTCGGAATTCTTTCAGTGTCTTAATTTGGTTAGGTAGATTATTTCATTGCCTTATACCTACGTTTATAAATGAGTTTTCTTTGACTTTACGCCTGAACCAAGTGACAACGTATTTTTTAAATCGTCGATTGAAAGTTTTACTGAATTCAGGAAGCTTTATTTTATCATATGGCGGAATTTCGTTAGCGACTGAAAAAATAATGTAGCAATATTGATTTGTATTAATTGTTTAGAATTACACGTTTCCGAAATATAATTTTGGCATTACTAGAATTTCTTTTGCGAACGTTTAGGGCCCACTTATATTGCAGCTGAAGATTATTTATCAACGATGTGTTCAAATTTAAAAATAGTACACTTCCATAATTTAGGTGGCCCATAACAAATGCGTGGAATAATAGCTGAATTAGGGCATGAAGAGGTAATAGTTCAGCAACCTGAGAAATAGTTTTTATGCCAGCAGCATTTTTTTCTGTGTAGATTTATTGTCCTCGGAAAATGAAAGTTCTGAGTCAATGATTATTCCTAAATATTTGAAAGTATCAATTGCAGAAATAGTTTCATTTTTTACAGTAACATTTTTAGTTGTATGCAAGTTACTGGTGAAGGAGGGATTCATTATGCGTTTTCTCGGCACTAATGCGTAATTTGTGCATTGAAAAATAATTGCTTAGTGCCTGGCAGTTGGAATCCATTTTTTATTGCAGCATCTAATAACAATTAGTATAAAAGTTCATATCATTGACATAGATATTAAACAGAAGAGGTGCAAAAATGGTTCTTTGCGGAATACCTTTTTCAATCTATAGCCAGTCTGAAAGTATTGAGTTGATTTTGACTCGTTATTTCCTATTACTTAAAAAACTCGCAGTTAAACTAGTAATATCAAAGGAAAAACCCATACGTTTTAGTTTTTATATTAGTATGTTATGGTCAATTGAATCAAATGTCTTAGATCTAAGCATGCAATAGCAACATATTGTTGATCAATGAATTTCTCCAGTTCTCTTTTTCCTGGATAAGGGCATCGTTCATTGAAAAACCTCTTCTAAATGCAAATTGGGTTGCAGAAAGCAGATTGCTTTTTAATATGCTCGAACATTTGATTAAATATTAGTCTTTCAAAAAAACTTTACTTATTGGTGTCGTGATTGAAATAGGCCTTATAATAAAGTGGGAGTAACATGTGCTTCTTTTAATGCATTCATTCAAAATGTAGTTAAGGGGAATGTTAATTAAGTGTACGGTTTATTAAGTATCCATGTGAGAGAGAGAGAGAGAGATAAGAGATTCTATATTCAGATAAATGTTTACAATTCAATAACTGATAATTTATCTGAATAGCGTCATAAATTACAAAAAAGTAACCAATCTACAAATCAACATATATTACAAAAATTAACAATTCTTACAGGCTATGGATGAATTACTTTATATTGCTATTTTAATGACGAGTTATCGTGGGAATATTTGACGTCCAACCGGATTTGCCGGTTAAAAATTTGTTTAAAGCTTTGAGGATTTCATAACTAGTCGTAAATCTAAAGGTAAAATCGGGTGCATAAGTCTTTTTATTTTACATTATTCCTAGAATAATTGCCCAAATTTACGAATGATTTGTTTAAATTATTGGAGATGTGATAAGGATCCTTTTGCAATTTGCCATAATGCGCTGTTATAGCTATGACCTTATTGGTGACACATTTTATTCAGTAAAAATCTATATGTATGATTCATAAATTTATTAATGAATTAAGTTCATTAAGTTTCTTAGTAATTACTTCAAAGTCAATAAAAGGAATACAAATTTTAGTATCAATCGTCAAGATGCATTTTCTTTTCTTTTAGATGTTCAATCTTATGGAATGAATTATCGATACAAATTTTTGAAAAATTATAAACAATTCAAGAAAAAACAAAACAAACTTTATTGAAACAAAAATTATTGGGCATAGATAATAAACTTAATGCATGATCGAATTTAAGCAAGTAAGTAAGTAAACTTTTATTATTATGATAATCATCACAACAAATTCAATAACGCTAAGTAGGTAAGTAAGTAAGTAAGTAATTTATATTTAAGATTGCCCTTTAATTAATAATGCATAGGTAAATAGTTTTGTAAGTAGTTTTGTCATGTTTGTAGACTTTATATAAATTCTAGCAATAAATTTGCTTTAACTCTTATTATAATGCTATCAACAAATTTACAAAATTAACACTACATTTATGAATTCATCTACAGATTTACAAAATTCATGTATCTAATTTATCACAATATTAAAAATATATAAATAAATATAATTAACTAGTAAAGGCCGAGTGACAGAGACTTTTTTCTTCTGATTGGTCGAGAGGAGGGGTTCATTTTGTTACTTTTTTCTGATTGGTCGAGGCGGAGACCCCTACCAGCTCGTGGATATAGACGGAGTGTTGTAGTGACGTCATGGAAATTGTATAGTTATTGATTCATGTATTTTTACTAGTTTTTGTGTCATTTACAGAAAACCAATTCAGTTTGCATGTTTACTTTGTTTGCACAGATCTTTCTATTATTTGTTAATATACATGACATTGTTAGCTGGCAGTTTACTTTGCGTTTTGTGAAAATAAATTGTTGACTAATAAATAATGTACTTATCTGTAAAAACTTCCATGCGCTTTTAATGATTAACAATTTGTCAAATTTAATTCGTTTTTTTCTATACAGTACATGATAAGGGCTACATTTCGTTTTTCAAATTCGCTGCTATTTCATTGTAAGAAATTCCCTATGTTTCTAATGATTAATATTTGCAATTGTTGTAATTAATTCGTTTTCACCAATGTTTCCTATCTGTAAAAAATTCCATGCAATTATTTCTTTTTTCAATATTATTAAACATACAAAACGGGAAAATATTCGCCATACGTAAACATTACAGGCGTATGAAATATACACTTACATGATAAAGACAATTCCGTTTTTCCGAAAAATTATACATGTGTTGCTGTTATACAAAATTTAATTCACTTTTTCGGGGACTATTAATTACATGCAAAGGGTTACAATTCGTTTTTCAAATACGCTGCTGCACTTCATTATACAAAATTTTACATTCGTTTTTCGTTAATATCCAATATACAAAATGGAAAACATATTCGCCATGCATAAACATTACAGGCGTATGAAATATAGACTTACATGATAAAGACAATTTCGTTTTCCAAAAAATTATACATGCAACACTATTAGTAGGATTTATACATATACATGCTTTCATTAATACACTATTATTACATTAGTTTTACACAATGGTCTTTTCTTTGCATTTCTTTATACAGATTTTCAGGGTTGGGCACGCTTATTTGGCTTATGACTATGGTTTTGCCATATACATTACATGGCTTTTCTGTATTTACTGCTTTTTTAGCTTTAATATACGTATTCCTTATCTGCAAATATTGTAGTTGGTATAGAAATGATAACACACTTGTTAATCACCACCTCGTAGTTGATATCACTTTTTCCGATTGTTAAACTAGTCACAATTCCATGTTGAGATCGTCTTATAACATACAAAATGCTTGTAAATGGATAGTAAATATTATATGCAAAAATAGAATCGCATGGTATTTAAAAGATGGATTGCAAAGATTTTTGAGAAAATTACAAAATAATATTTTATAGGTGGAAAACAACGTCGCTTAACCACGGTATAACCTTTACTATTACTTCGAAAATTTAATGCATTTTCAGTTAATATCATTTAAATGACACAGCAAAAGCAAAAACCAATGTGTATAATTTTTAGTTTAGTCAGTTGTTTGTTAAAAGATGTTTAAACACATGATTAAAATGGAATATTCAATAGATTATCAGAAATCACTACGTATAAAATTGTTTAAAATGGAAATTTAAAAGACATATTTTCTTAACTGTGAAATATTATAATATACATAGGCTATCAAAACAAAAGTATCAACATACCCCGTTATTTGAATATAGATGCATCTGAAACCAAAACATGTTGCCTTTAATCTTTGAACTTTTACCAATTTGCATCATTCTTTCATGCTTTGGAAAGAATCACTTGATGTCAACTAACATTTAATTCCCAATGCACAAGCACTATGTGATGAGATTAGCCAGAATATATTAATGAGAAAGCATCTCCCTGATTCCATTCCACTAAAATTATTAGTTCCTTAATGTAGTAAATCTAAAAAAACACGCATACTAGTATGAAATAATAAAGTGCTTAGTTAGAAAACTAATTGAAAATGTATTAAGTCGTTTTACAAATCTGGATAGTAGTTAAAACTGACTAGAGGAGGTCTAATTAGGACACCCTGAAGTTCTCGTAACACCTATGGCTATTTGCCATGTGGTAATGAAGTGAGTCTATTGAACGCCATCTAGTAACCAAATACTTCTTACAAAACTAAATTGAAATTAATTTTTTGACGAAACGTGTTTGATTCTGTTAATATAGTTATGACAAGTTCATTGTAACAATGTTTTTAATTATGCAACATTCTGTATTAAGGAAAATGATTCATAAATCTAAAAGCCAACACCTGAGTATAACATTTTGTATTGTGGCATCAACCGATGCCTTTACAAACATTTTCATATTTAGTATTTCGACATTGATAAATATTAATTGTACAATATATTTACATGAATTTGTAATTGCCTTGATTGACGTATTAAGTGTTAGACAATCTGTGCTATTTTTCAATGTTTAAATCTTCTGCCATGCAGTATTTCTGATATTAGTTTATTACCATGCAAAAGGTCACGAGGCATCTGCTAGTGTTTACACATAGTTCATGGTATGCTTTTAGTGCTACTTTTTGTTGATAGAATACCTGTTTTTCTGTTTAAGTACTTCACTTTTGTTATCAAAAGTTTAATCGATTTTACTCAACCTTTACTTCTACTTGCGTATGTAATTTCTTTAAAATGCTTTTTTTAAATTATCTGATTGTTGCTGAGGGTGCCTTGTTCAGGTACAACTTTACAAGTTCGTCACTATGGCCCTTTGGCAGGTCTAGGTGTAGGGCTTTACACAACTGCTTGTCATTCATTGTTTATTATATTTTATTGCAGCACCTAAATTGCACAAGCTGAGGCCTGCACTGAGTTTAGGTATACAAGCACGTAGGATACACTTTGCACTCAAGAATTTATAGGGCTTCTCTCTCTATTTAAATTAGGGCACTTGTCTAACGTGACTCTTTCTATTAAGGTTCTCTGTATCGGGTCGGCCGAGTGTGGCCATGCACCCTTCCCTAACCTGATCTCCCGGCTACCTTTAACTTTTAGTAGGAATAGGCTCGTTTAGCACTGGAGTCAGGCCATTAATTACAGAGACATCAGCAAAACCTAGTGTTTATCAACGCAGATTTCCATGCCGATGCCACATGGTGACCACTGCAGAACCCTTCTCCACTCAAGAACAAGAGATCATTAAACATCAACACAATGACATTCAATTAAAAGAGATAATAAATAAAATAAAAAATCCGAAAACACAATTAACCAATTTAATCAATAAATATTTCAATAACTATAAATGGGCTTTAACAGCCAATTGTCTTCTTTTTGTCACAGAAAAACATCACAATCAAATCGCAGTACTGGAATACCATAAACAGGACATTGCTCGCAAATTCCATGAAAGAGGCCACAATGGTATCATCCAAACAGAACGAACCTTGAACACCCAGTTCATCTTCATAGGTGTACAATTCATCATTACCAATGTCATCAATAAATGTACCACTTGTATTTTAATCAACACTGCACATTTTTCAAAACAAAAAGCAAGCCTTCAAAAAATAACATCAGCTGGTCCAAATGATATAGTCAATGTAGATATTGAACAACTGTCAAAAGATGACGAAGGTTTTCAATACATTCTCATATTAATTGACAACTTCACCAAATATGCTCACATGATCCCCATCATTGACCAAACAGCATGTACCATTGCCACAGCAATTCTACACACATGGATCCTTCGTTTCAGTACTATCACCACACTATTATCTGATAGGGGAACACAATTTGAAGGCTCTCTCACACAAGAACTACTACAACAGCTCGATATCTTACATGAGCATGCTGCTCCATGCCATCAGCAAAGCAATGTCATAGTAGAACGACTAAATAAAACTTTAATTAAACTTATTCGCATTGCTACTTCCAGAGTCGGAGGCAAATATTGGAGATACATACTTCCCCATACTGAATACTTCTACAATACTAGTGTCCACTCCACTACTGGTTTTACAACTTTCAAGGCGACATACAGTCATGAAGCTAGCAATGATGCATAAACAATACAAACTACTACCTAAAAACGATTACATCAAATGCCTGATGCACCAACTCCAGGAAATACATGAAAACATTTGCATGTTCAATAAGAAATGTTCAGTCCGAAAAATACACAGTTATAACAAGGACATATATGGCCAACCACATCAAGTCGGCGATAAAGTTTACTCTTTTACACCAGTACAGACTACTGATGACAAACAAACGCGTAAACTTGCAACATCCTTGAAAGGTCCACACACAATTACTAAAATGTTAGACTGTAATACCTACATCTTAGACAATGGTACAACTAGAAATTTCCAATTGTTACGTAGAACTATCAAAGACATACAACATGCAACAATCAATAACAAACACGAATTTCAAATTATAAATAATGATAACAACACTTTTACACTAATGCCTGAGCTAGATGATGTTCATGAAGATTTGTTTGATGATCCTGTGACATTTCCTGACTTACCCAATCCGCAAATTCAACTTTGCCTAAATGCAAAGCACGCACAAAAAACAGAATTAATCCCACCGACTGGGATCTCAATCTTAATATTCTTTTTAGCCCTCAATCAAATGAAGCAAACTCCTTCCAAACATTCCAGCAGTGAGAACAGCACTCCTCACTCCTCCCATTGTTGTTGCAGGTTCAAACACTCACACCGAACTAGGAGTCCATCCTCACATCCATTGCACAGGTTGGATGCCAGTGGAAACTACACACCTAGTTTGGGAGCAATGACCCAATTGCTACCAACACATTCACATGTTGGAGCATTGAACCCTTCATCCTCTCATTGGTACAGCATGGAGAGTGAAGGCATTTCGAGTGGTCATTCAACCTTGCCAAGCACCTACCCATGGTGCAGCTCAGGTAGCCATTTCACAGAGGGGTCCGATATGGACATTAAACATTCCACCAAACAAAAATTGGAAACTAGTATTGCAGAGGAGACGGTGTTACAACCATTGGTATTACTGCAATCTAAGAAACGTTGACATCACTCACACTCCCCCCTAAGTTCTGCATCTTCACAGTGATCTGCCATTAAGCAATGCTCACTGGAATGGCAGCAACAATGCCATGCTCGTCTTTCATATGTTGGCTCTGAGACTTTGCATCCTTACTTTATTGCCACCAGAACTGCATGTTACACTACCGAATCTCAGCTACCTCTGGAAACAAAGCTGTTCATAAACAAACAATTGCATACTCCCAATCACAAAGTTAGTTATTCTGTTTTACCTTATCTTATAGGCGCAGAAAACCGTCCAGCTATCAATACTCTTATTTTTTACACACATGAGATGCGCAAAGAAATGAATTGATCCTATTATCACAGCACTGTTCATACAATTTTTGATGCGGAATTTCGTATTACTAATCTTCATCGCTTATTAACATACAAGGACAATCTAATTACGCAATCTGAACTATCAATTAATTTTTTTCTGGAAAACTTACTAGTTATTTATTTCATTAAAACTGAAGAACTATTGGATACCAAACTTATAGAGAAGATATCTCTAGCTTATAAACTTGCTAAAGCTTCTAAAATTAAGCTTACTATTGTTATTCTGGATACAAATCAATCTCACTTAACTGGAGCTGAACTCTATGAACTTGAACTTAGTTTGGATAATTTCTTTATTCTTTGCCCTACTAACTTCACTGTTCTTAGCTTACCAAAATTAAATTCTTCTACTGCAGCACTAACTCACACTGATCTATATTTATATAGGAATTGCTTGAGACATCACATCATGGTTGACAAATGCTTAACAGTAGACATCTTACTACAGGCGCAGTCATACAAATTAATCACTGAACAACTTGCTCCTGCTACTATAATTGAAATACATGTAAGGTTTGCTTTTACTCAGTCAGACAACACTTTAAGCAATATCCCCAGTATCTGGACTAATATCAAAGCTGATTGTCCAACAGAAAACAACTGGCCTTGCATTAACATATCGTCAGCTTCCAGCAAATATCACTACTCAGCAGAAAGACTATTGCACAACATAGAACAAAGTCTAACTGCTCAGGATCAAACTGATTTTAGTTAAGCTTTCTTTGAGGAACCTCAAGCACCAGATGTTAACACAAAATCAGCACTTTGGATGCCATGTTAGAATTTCCAGTATATCACAAAACTCACAACTCCATCTGAAAAAGCAAATACCATGAAATTTCCGTTTGTCCTATCTCTGTGAACTTAAAGAATTGGCTTTTGTACAGAATGTTGCTACTTATGTCACCACAAGGGAAACAAGCTAAGCCCACTAACCTTTTTGAGACATACTACTCTTGTGTCATTAATAAAGAAAATCCTCTTGGCTCTCTACTAATAACACTCATTAGCAATAAACTGGCTATTGCATTGAGAGACATTCATATGCTTTCTGACACTTGCAAGAAATATATGTGGGGAGCTGCCTGTGACACAAAACTGTTTTCTCTCTCAGATACCTATGAACTGCTGTCATTGACCCATCTCATTTGTCACCAACAGCATTTGATGCTCAATTAATATGACAAATCTGGTAAATGCCTCTTGGTTATTTTCAACTACCAAAGCAAATATTATCTGGAAAGCTCTTACAACACATTAACAACTACTTAGAAATAACAAAAAGATGGATCAAAACACATTCCTATTGAAATTTTAGAACAAGCAATCCAATCACCACAACAACTGCAAATCAATGAGGATATCATGTTATCTACTAATATACCCCTAATGCCACGCCACCAAACTATCATTGAAGAGAACAACCTCAAAAAACTCGGTGCTGAAATACTACCACCACAACCTGAGTGGGTAAAACAGACATGTCTACCTATCTCATATGTGTTATAAAAGCCACTCCTGTTGATGCAACAATTGTAGATTGCCTTACAATGTCATAAAAGAAAGCAATAGTATCTCATACATAAAAAGTTGTTTACAGAAGCATGGTCTAAAACTGATATCACTCTTTTACTTCAGCAATGCTCACAACTAGCATTCAATGTCAAATGCACAACTAACAAACTTGTCTTATTGGATACTAAAATTGAATGTCTCCATCCACATTACAGCTCTGATACACTATGGAAACACATAGTTCGTGCACAGGTGAACTATCCTGTCTCCATAGGTATTGCCAAATTGGACATCATTCCTACTACTGATATCTTTATGGAAGAAGTGATTGAAACAGAAAACAATTACTGTATCCCCAGCCAACTCATCCACACTGCTATTATCCAATCACCATGGAGATCAGCTCACAAGAAAACATGCTGTGTACACATCCTGCTACCTGAAGATGACCAGTACATTAACAACCTAGGTGATCTCATTAAAACTTTACACTTGGAAAAATACAAGCAGAGCCGACAAAAATTGATTAGAAACAATGATACCTCATGCCTCTACACTGATGGTCATGTAACATTAGAGTATGTTTTCAGAAATGGTAAACCTACAGCTGATCAAATCACTCACCTCAAACATTCCCTCACAAAGCTTCTGTTTAAAAGTGTTATCCTATTTTCCAGGATGAATGACTTCCTCTTTACCAATTTAATTCAAACAATGCTTAAATATTATGATGTTACAAAACACATTAAAATTATCACAATATGATGTGAGCCAAAATTAATGATCCCAAACTAATTATAGAGGAGATACTCAATGAACACATATTGATTTATTTTGATGAGGTGAAATCTCATACTAATCTATACTCTTTCTTTAAATTCTTTTATCCAGATACTAAAATCAAGGAAGATGAAGCTCATGCCTCTGACATTGATGCTTGCATGACACTACTCATAGCTTTAAGAGGATCATGTTTCTACTACAAGTTTTACAATATTTTTACCAGAAAAATCAATTCACTGTGGAACGCCTTACTGATATCTACACAAATGCTCAACCCAAAGTTTTGCAAATTTATTAATACTCTTATGACAGAATTGAAATCAATTTGCTATGCAACTCATGCAACTCAATTCTTTGATATCCTATCTTGGAGCAATCCACATGCTATCTCACTGTTACAACATGCACAGCAACTCACACAGTTGGATATCATTGAACTAGTGGATAAAAAATAGCCCAGCTAAGGGGGTGGGGGCATGTGGCATCAACCAATTCCTTTACAAACATTTTCGTATTTAGGATTTAGACATTGATAAATATTAATTGTACAATATATTTACATGAATTTGTAATTGACGTGATTGACGTATTAAGTGTTAGACAATCTGTGCTATTTTTCAATGTTTAAATCTTCTGCCATGCAGTATTTCTGATATTAGTTTATTACCATGCAAAATGTCACGAGGCATCTGCTAGTGTTTACACATAGTTCACAGTATGCTTTTAGTGCTACTTTTTGTTGATAGAATATCTGTTTTTCTGTTTAAATACTTTGCTTTTGTTATCAAAAGTTTAATAGATTTTACTCAACCTTTACTTCTAGTTGTGTATGTAATTTCTTAAAAATGCTTTTCTAAATTATCTTATTGTTGCTGAGGGTGCCTTGTTCAGGTACAGCTTTACACGTTCATCACTATGCCACTTTGGCAGATGTATAAAATCCAATAACATAAATTCATTTTAAAGTGGAAATGTAAGAAACTTGCTCAGTTAACTGTGAAATAATATAATATACATATCCAGTGAAAACAAAATATGGAAAAATCATATGATGTACTCATTATTCTTTGTGGAGATGCATTTTGAAATCATTAGCACAGTTCACTTTGCTCTTTAAGTAGCTTTGAGTCAGGGAGTTGGTTAGTCAGGAATTTGATCTTTCAACATTAAAGATGAAAATGCACTTGAATTCCCTGCTCCAAAAACCGTAGTGCTTTCAATCTCTTCCATGTTAAGATGATCTATTTAATCTATTTAAAGTGAAACCATCATTAATTGAGTTTAAACATGGTTTATAATTGTGCCTTTACCATTGAAAAACTGAAAACCATGTATGACTATGATGTGTAAACTAGAACAAAGAACAAAGAAATCTTGTAAACATCACCATTATTTTAAAAATTAATTCTAGTTTACTAATAATTTATTGCAAATTTTTTAGTAAATATAATTTTTAAGTTAATTATTTTACTAATTTATTTTTCACAATTCATTTCTTTGCTAAGAGATTTCAATTATAGCATTTGAACAAAATCAAATTTCTGTTAAAAATTATCAGGCATTTTTAATCATTGAAAGAAAATGAATTTATTCTGTATATTCACTGATAATGTCAATATGTGTTCTCCCCCAACATCAAATTAGTTGTTAACCATTGTCAAAGAGTTGGTGTTTTAATTCTATGAAAGAAGAAATTCTCTTTGTGTAGTTTTTGCAAATGCTTTTTTTCACTTGTAATTTTGTTTTTTACACATTGAATTGATAATACATATAGTCTTTTCATTTGCAAATCAAGTGTCTCCTGGAAATTTTTATTGATGTTAGTAATATTTAACATGTAAAGTAATCAATTTCCAACTAAAAATTTACTTAATCATATAATATTTACTATTTAAATGTAAAAATAACTTACCTGTGGTGGAGAAATTCAACCATCCTTGACTCAATCTCAATAAAAACTGAATAATGCATTGTATTTTGCAACTCAGAAAAATAATATCAATAGATTTATTTAATTAAAAATGCAAATGTATAGTTATGACTTTAGAGTTTACACAAACAATGCAAGCATCAAATGAAACTAGTTTGCTTTTATTGCATATGAAATCTGTAATGTCAAGTTTAACAAAAAAATTTCTTATTTTATGTATTTGGATATTAGCAAAACAAATGGAATTTTTACAATGGAAAAATAGCAACATATTTTAAAAAATAAAATGAAGTATTTTGCATGTAATGTTAGATTGCTGAAAACAAATTAAACACATGGAAATTTTTACAAATGGAAAAATAGCAGTGTATTTGAAAAGTGATATGTAGTCTTTTACATGTAATGTTAGATTACAGAAAACATGTTAGAAATTGTACATTGGCCTTGTAAACATTTGAAATGCATGGGTTAATTTTTACAGATAGATTAATTGGTAATAATAACATTAATGTATTTAGCAGTGTGCATTTTGAAAACACATGTGGGTTTTTACATGTAATGTTAGATTCACAAGAGAATGTTAAACAGTGTACATAGACACTGTAAGCAGTCAAAACATGAGGAATTTATATGGATAGGAAAAATATTAGTCAGCAATGCATCATCCCAAATATGATGTAACCCCCTTGGGTTTTACATCTATGAATTATTTTCCTTAATACAGTGTTGAATCATTTGAAACATTGTTACAATGAATATGTCATAACTATATTAACAGAAGCAAATACATTAGTTTGCCTAAAAACTAAAACCTTTTTCAAAAAATTAATTTTAACTCAGTCAAAATCATTTCTTGTCATTAATTTTATCACTTTGCCAAAATCGTGGAAAAAAAATAAAAACTTGGTCAAAAAATTAATTTTTTCAATTTAACTTTGTCAAAATATTTGTCACTAGATGGTGTCTAATAGAATATTTCATTTCTACATTGCAAATAGCCATAGGTGTTATGAGAAGTTCAGGGTGTCCCAATGGGGCCTCCCTTTTCCTCTCTTAACTACTCAGTGATATGCCCAAGCAAAATATCAGTTTTCAAAAAACCAATGAAGAAATATATGTGGGGTGCAACATTGGAAACACAGTTGAGATAAATGGAGGAATAATCATGGATCACAATCAGGAAAATCATAAAGAAAATAGCAAGCACTACCAACATAATAGACGTGATCAACAAGCACAATGTACAAAGAAATAGAAGAGCAAATCAAAATGAAGGTACTGAAATGTACACCACCCAACACAATATAAATCCTGATGATAATGCTGAGATGGAGAGTACCAAAAGACAAAAAGGTAGCAAAAGCACACATGCATGAATACAAGTCATGTGCAAACACAAGAGAGAAAGCAAAAGCCATATTTGACAAAGAAGAGTACAGGAAGTCAAAAGAGATAATGATTTGAAATGATAACAAAGAAAGAATATTCATCAAATGAGAGATAACTCCATAAAATCTATATGGTGAAGGACTTCAAGTGAATATAAAAATACAGAATTTATGAGAAGGAATTGAAAAACACACAAAAAAGGCTGTAATACTATTCTTGGGAGTGAATGATATTGTAACA
>CABFPE010000158.1:223625-267787 GCA_900660155.1 Hofstenia miamia | reverse complement strand
AGCATCTATTATTTCATACATGTATAGATTGATAGTCAGACTAAGCAAGAATCGAAAAACTCCTAACCATAACATAAGTGTGGTTTCGTGACTGGCACAAGGACCCTTCGAATCGATCCCATGATGGAATCCAGCCACTACTCGACACAACTTGCTTAGCTGAACATTTTATTAAATATCAAACCAGATAAATGAAGAATGAAAAATAATATAAACTCCGAAGAATTTATTGTTCATCAATTTTCTCTTAAATTCTCAGCTATTTATTTAAAAATTTTAAAGTACCTGCTGATTTTGAATTTCAAATAAATCTTTTGCCAATATGGCTGTTCTTACGTAAGCGTAATTTTGCTTGTTACAATTTGTCAAATAATACTTAATCGGCTAAGGTGTTTCTCACAAAATGCACAATATTGTAACTTGGTTGCATCTTACAAAATGAATAAGATAATTAACTAAATTTTACAATAATATTTCTGATTATATTTAATCACTGTAATCGTTTGATGTTAATCTTTCTTCTGCAGCTTATTCCTTTTTGGGTGATGCTACAATATAGTTTGGCTCAGCATATGGAACAAACCAATACAGATATTATGATTTGTCAAAGTAGGTGGAAATAGTGACAATGCTAAGATTAATCAAAATGATCCTAACAAGATAACTGAAGAGGAGTTGAGACACAACATAAGTTTCTTCTATAAAGACGTGGTGAACACAAGAAGTTTGAAAAAAGTCTTCAGATTTTTTTACCCAGACACCTCAATACTGAAAAATCTGGTGCATACTAGCAGAGCAGATGCTCAGATGATGTTGATGATAGGGTTAAAGGGATTGCACCTATACAGGAAATTCTATGAAATATTTTTACAAAAATTGAACAAACTAAGACAAGTCACAATGATATCAGATGCACTAGTGCATGGAGAATGAGCTGTACTAAAAATAATGCAAGCTGAGGAGGGGGTGTAGCATTATCCATCACATATGCTGCTGAAAACAAAGATCAAAGAAAAAGAAAGAAAGAAGATAATTAAACTCAATTGAGCAACTTAAGTGATGAAATCTGCTAACCAAGATTTATAAATCAAATATAAATATGTATGAGCAAGTACATGCTGACAAATTAAATTGACAAAAATCTGAAGGCAGAATTGCTTCTCCTTGCTTTTAGTAAACTAAGCAAAAGTGCTTAGTAATTCAAAATTCAAATCAACAGGTACTCATTTTAATTGAAAGTATAAATAGATTAGAAACATTGTAGCAATTGTTGAAGTATATTCTTTGGAAAGCTTATTTTGCTATTGAATCCAGTTTGATTAACTATTACAAACGTCCAGCTAAACAGTTCATGCTGACTAGTGGTCAGTATCCCATGATGGGAACAATTAAAAGTTCTTTTCCCCAGATCATGAAATGCATCTAAGCTATGTGTATGGCTAAGAGTTTCTGAAGTCTCCTGTTTAGCTGGCTATTGATTGTTTTCTATTATGTATGTTATAAGATATTCGGAAATGGCTAGTCAGCCAAACATATATATCTTAGCCCTTTTTAGATGTAAATTGTTTACTATAAAGTGACTGATAATGAGACTGTTCATTATATTAATTATCTTATTTAAATGTAGGTTAGGAAGCTGCTATTTATTTAATAAGTAATTTGAATGATTTTTGGTAATGGCAATATATTAAATATGTTAACTTGTTAACAAAGCAGCTAGTGACAATTCAGGTTGGATAAAACTTTTGTCGGCTTATTTATTAGAACTGAAACACAACATCACACAATACAAATAGATTTTAAGTCAAGTTGTGTCTGATCATTAGTAAGCACCATTATAGGTTAAGGTACACATAATAAGCTTCTTTGAGAATAGTGTTGGAGATACATCAAAGAAATTGGATTACTGGAACTGTTGCTACCAAGGAGAACAGCATTGGGTAGATGCCCAATGAACAGGATAACTGCAGAAAAACCTCACTTAAATAGTGATCATTAATACAACTGCTAAAAAAAAGTTAACAGAAATATTAATAATTTACAGAGCAGTTGAGAACAAATATATCCCTTCCTACCAAATTAATGCAGAACCAAAGTATCATATTTTGATAAATTGACATTGGACCTGGTAGGAGATGCTATACTAGTAATGAAATGAATTGAACAAATTAATTTTTTTGACAAAATTTCTATTTTTGATTTTTAGGATCTAGGCAAACTAATATTTTTGATGCCAGGTATCACTTAAGACATGTTTGTTGTAACAATGTCCATCAAAGAAATTGGATTACTGGAACTGTTGCTACCAAGGAGAACAGCATTGGGTAGATGCCCAATGAACAGGATAACTGCAGAAAAACCTCACTTAAATAGTGATCATTAATACAACTGCTAAAAAAAAGTTAACAGAAATATTAATAATTTACAGAGCAGTTGAGAACAAATATATCCCTTCCTACCAAATTAATGCAGAACCAAAGTATCATATTTTGATAAATTGACATTGGACCTGGTAGGAGATGCTATACTAGTAATGAAATGAATTGAACAAATTAATTTTTTTGACAAAATTTCTATTTTTGATTTTTAGGATCTAGGCAAACTAATATTTTTGATGCCAGGTATCACTTAAGACATGTTTGTTGTAACAATGTTTAAACATGCAACACCATGCTTCAAGGAAAATAATTCATAGATCCAAAACCCAAATATTTCAAATGAAAAAAATTTGAAAAATGATGGTTATTTGCATTGAGAGTGTTTCTCAGCACATTAATATTGATAAAAGCAAATATGCAATAGGGAAAAAACAACAATTTCTCTAGCAATTGTGTATAAATTGTACTAAATGTAAAAGCACACATTACACAAGGTTCTATGTACATTTAATTCGTTTTTCAGGAATCTAACATTACATGTAAAAGGGTTCAGCCTAAACACACTAATATTTTTGAGATGAAAACATTTCATTGATTCCATAGAAGTCTGCTAAAATTAATAGTATTGAATGCTATTGTAAAAACATAGAGTTCATGGGCAATGATATTAAATAATCAACTACACAGTTAGATAGTAGAGGCAAATAAATCTACATGATAAATATTTTGAATTAATCATTAACAAAACATGTATGAAAATTATTTGAGAGCTAGAAACAACTAAGAAATTTGGTAAAACAAGTATGAAGCAATAATATATCTCCCAAAAACAAAAATCAACACATAACTCATATTTTCAGTCAGTTGTTAGTTAAAAAATTGTATTACATGAGCCAAGTTATATGATAAATATTTTGTATTAATCAAAAGCAAGACATTTTACAAAGAATTTGAGTTCAAGAACAGTTAATAATTTATTATGTAAAATTGGACACATGTGATTAAAACAAATTACTTAATAAACCAATAATGCATACAATTTCATTTAAAGCAAAAAAACATATTTGATGGAAAGAGAAAAATACATTAATGTATATAGCCAGGGAAAACAAAAGGTGGAAAAAGTATGTGACATACCCTGTTATTTGTGTGTAAATGCATTGGAAATCACCAGTCCAAAATGCAATGTTTCTAATCAAGTCATTATTCACTGTCTAATATTTGACATCTTTCCACTGTATTGTATAATTGCCATAGAAATGAGAATATGCTTTTCCTCATGATTCACTGTTTTTCTTCTAGCAGGTATACTACTACACACACCTGATTTCCCCATCTATAGATATGAATTCTGCTCGCCAAATTAGTCATGATTCCATGTTGAGACCATCTTCTATATGTACAAATGCTGTAAATAGTACATTATTCACATGCTTTCATCATTTGTACTAATTTGCAATATTTCACATGTTTTTAATCTATTCTGGTTCCTAACTCTTGTGTTTTAACTTTTAAAAGCAAGCAAATTGTTTCAATTAATTGTGTTTCTAGCTAATTTTAACAAAATGAGTAAACATTACAAGCATGCATTTGTGTCTATTTAAAAAATTGTTTACTCTGTATCATTGTTATTTGCTTTCTTGAGTTATGATGTGTTTTATCCAGATTAGTAAAACTACTTAATTCATCCTCCATTTGTTTTCTAACTAGGCACTTGATTATTTTATACTAGTGTGTATGTTTTTTTACAATTACTACATAAAGGAGCTAATAATTTTAGTGAAATTGAATCAGGGAGATGCTTTCCTGTTATTAATTTCTGGCTAATTTTGTCCCACAGGGCTTTTGTGGTTGGAATTAAATGTTAGTTGACATCAAGTGATTCTTTCAAAAGCATGAAAGAATGATACAAATTGGTTAAAGTTCAAAGATTAAGAGCAACACGTTTTGGTTTCAAATGCATCTATATGCAAATAATGGGGTATGTTGATACTTTTGTAATGATAGCCTATGTATATTATAATATTTCACAGTTAGCCAAATATGTTTTTTAAATTTCCATTTTAAACAATTTTATATGTAGTGATTTCTGATAAGCTATTGAATATTCCATTTTAATCATATGTGTTTAATCATCTTTTAACAAACAACTGACTAAACTAAAAATTATACACATTGGTTTTTGCTTTTGTTGTGTCATTTGAATGATGTTAACTGAAAATCCATTAAATTTTCCAAGTAATAGTAAAGGTTATACCAAGGCTTACTAAATTACACAGTCCATGCAGCGAGAAATATTTCAATCAGATGATCTGGAAGCAAAGTTTGGATATTTCAAACAGTGCTGTGGTGGCAATCCCAACCTGTCTGTTCAAAACATTCTACAAACGCACAAAATTGACATTGTTAAGACAGCATTGCCTATTTTTTCTGTTGAAACCAATGCTGCTGCTCCCGATCACTCATGCTCTACCTGTTCTTGGAACTTGAGTAATACAGTTCTGACTCTAGTTGATGATGTTGACGAGTTAATCAGTAATTGTAGTTCTGATTTAATCAAGACTTCGGCATATGTTGCTGGTTATATAGCAAGCAAAGTAAAAGACCACGCAGCTGAGAAGTCAGAAGTTTCTTATGACACAAAGTTAATAGACATTTTAACGCGCGGGGGCTTAGCTTCCCCAAAAGATGATTTAATTACCTTCGTAATCATCTGTTCAACAATTGCAGAAAAACAATTTAAGGAAACGTATGGATCGTGCTGCAGAAATCAGTTGTTCAAACTATTCGAACTAGTAAACAATTTTTACTATCACAACGAATTTTCAGTTACTGAATTCCGGATCTTGGCAAACATTCTACTAAATAATTATACAAAGAAATGTAACACTTTGATAAATAAATTTTCTAAAGGGTGCTTTTCAAAATTTTATTAGTATTTGTTATTTTGTGCTTTTTCAATATATTTTATGGAATTGTAACTATTTCGTTTTTTCTAAATATTTAACATTTTTTACATTATCTTAAAAGTTCCATGAAATTAAATTTCACAATTATAGTCGATAGCAATTATTTATGCTCCGCCTACGCTAGAATTGAAATATTTCTCGCTGCATGGCCTGTGTAATTTAGTAAGCCTTTTTCTTCAAAAATCTTTGCAATCCATCTTTTAAATACCATGCGCTTCTATTTTGCATATAATATTTACTATCCATTTACAAGCATTTTGTATGTTTAGAAGACGATCTCAACATGGAATTGTGGCTAGTTTAACAATTGGAAATCATATCTATCAATTGGAAAAACTGATATCAACTACAAGTTGGTGAATAACAAGTGTGTTATCATTTCTATACCCCAAAAGATGTAACAGTCTACAAACATGTACAACCCTGAAAATCTGTATGAACAAAAAAGAAATACAAAGAAAAGACCATTGTGTAAAACTAATGTAATAATAGTGTAATAATGAAAACATGTATATATATAAATCCTACAATAGCATTGCATGTATAATTTTTAGGAAATTGAAATTGCCTTTATCATGTAATTCTATATTTCATACGCCTGTAATATTTAAGTATGGCGAATATTTTCCCATTTTGTATTTTGGATAATGTGAAAAAAGAAATAATTGCATGGAATTTTTTATAGATAGAGAACATTGGTGAACACGAATTAATTACAATGATTGCAGATATTAATCATTTGAAAGTAGGAAATTTCTTACAATGAAATAGCAGTGTATTTGAAAAATGAAATGTAGCCCTTTGCATGTAATGTATAGAAATTAGCGAATTTGTATACAGGCTAGCTAGGCAATAGAAACATATGGAATTTTTACAGATATCATTAGTCAACAATGTAACATCACAAACGAAATGTCAACTCATAGCTAACAATGTCACTTATATCAACAAAAGTGTGTGCAAACAAGTAAATATGCAAACTGAATTGGGAAACATAAGTGAGTCACTATAGCAAGTACATGGCCATCCAATTTCCATGGCGTCACTACAACACCCCCTCCCCATCAATGTCCAAGGCCTAACACATCTGCAGGCAAAATACAATGATTTGGAACTTCTCGCAGACAAATTAGTAGATCTAGATGCTCATACTGCTATTTTCTTGCTGAAGAATGTATTTGGGATACCAAAGTTATTGTACGGTCTTCGTTGCTCATCCATATTCTTGCATTTTAACCATCTTGAGAAGTATAATGCTCTAATCAACAGTCTGCTTGAATGTATTACCTTCGTAAATTTGTTAGAAAACGCAACTGTACAAGCTTGTCTACCAGTTTCCTTTAGTGGCTTAGGAATACCTTTAACCCATATTTTGGCATACAGTTGTTTTCTTGCATCTGTGGCCAAATGTGAAAACTTGATGTTAAAGATTGCTTCTGGATGTCTCCCTACGATTGAAAAAGCACATGCTTTGGATTTGAGGTTAAAGCTGTCTAATAATTCGCAAACTCCAGATGGACAAGCTTCTACTATTCAAAGAAATTGGTCTTTTCCTGTTTTCAAACAACTAGAGAGTTTCCTAGTGAGATATTTGTCTGAAAATGATCTTGCAAGGTTTCAGGCAATTCAAGGCAATTAGCTGGAGCATGGTTCAATGCTCTTCCATCAAACAAACAACTTGAAGATGAACAATGTCAATTTGCGTATCAGTGTTGCCGCTAGACTTGGTGTTCGTGTATGTGAACAACATACCTGTATTTGTGGCGCACATATTTCATCTGATGGTCTTCATGGATTGTCTTGTAAGAGGAGCACTGGTCGTTTTGCACGTCATTCTCAATTGAATAACCTTTTTAAGCGCACTTTTTCAATGATCGACGGCGCTTCAATTTTAGAACCACCGGGATCGATCAGAAAAGATGGAAAACGACCTGATGGCGTGACTACTGTTCCTTTGTCAAGAGGACGCTCCTTAGTGTGGGACGTTACAGTAGCTGATGCAATTGCTCCAAATCGCATTTCAACTTTTGCTCCTGTTAAAGCTGCAACAGATGCTGAATGCCGAAAAATATCTAAATATTGTGACATTGTTCAACAAGGCTATATATATTTCAACCTCTACCTTTTGAATGTCAAGACGGTACAGGTAAATTAACTGGATACTTTATTTCCCAACGTGGCAAGTCCCTAACAGTTTCATCAAGGAACCACGTGCGGCAGAGTATTTTAAACAACGTTTGAGTATTATAATTCAGCAGACAAATGCCACTTGCATTTTGGGGACAATAGAAGATGAATCTTCATTAGAAAAATTGTTTTATGTCTTCTAAATAGATTGGACATTAAGGAAAAAAAGAATATTTAAGAAATAATGACAAACATCGACTTGCTCATGTAATAAAAACCTTTTGATTTAATGTCAAGGAAAAGACAAATGCTAAATTGAAGATCAAAGTGGTGCAGGGATGACGTCCAAAAAATAAAGCCGGTGTAAAAAGCAAAATTAATGGAGTTCATTAAAAAATACAAATATTGTTAATTCAAGCCTTTCATTTAAAGATGATTTATAATTTGAGCTATAATTCGGATTACTAAAAATTAGTGTACATACATAGATTTGTATTTAAAAATTGTAAAATAAAACATTTGCTCTTTAAAAAATTGTGAACGCGTCAAAAAAGAAATGCAAACAAAATATAATAAAAGAAAACAAGAAATATTCACGAATAATAATGTAAATAACTTGGATTATGGCGATGTTTGTTTCTATTAAGAGTAATCAGGATTGTAAAGTTTATAACCTCGTCGTTTCAGTCTTTCTATATTAAAGGTGCAAAAGTTTTTTTAATGTAAATCTTAGTCTTTTAAAGTATTTGATGTATTTTGGTAGTTCATTCCATACATTTATAGCTGTGTTTAGAAAAGAGTTTTTCATTAGTCACTCCTAATTGGTTCAATTAAGTGTGTTTTGTTTTGTTTATTATTTTTTCGAAAAGAGTCATTTTTGTTATATGGGAAAGTGTTAATTATTTTGAAGAATATTTTTAGGACATTATACAGATATAACATGGGGGATGTAAAAATAAGTTTGAGATTTTTATGTATTCATTATTCTTATTGCAACAATATTTTAATAAAAACTAACTATAAATGTTACAAAAACATAATTCACTAAATTTTCTCCAAAAGAATAGGAGCCAAGTTAGTATTACAGCCGGTTCGCTGGATTTGAATTTAAACAATGTATCGACTTTATGATTTCATATTTAGTTGTAAAACGAAAAGAGAAAGATGATGTAATTTAGTTTTATTAAGAGAAAAGAGTACATTCATACTGTTGTAGTTTTCTAAATGCCGAAAAGCTTCATTGAAAGCATTGCAGATTTCTTTTTATTAATAATGGATTTATCATTATAGTATATTTATATTTTTTCAGTTTTCATGTTTTTTCTATTCAATAAATTGTTAATAAATTCCAATTTATTTTTTTGAGATGAAAGATTTTGATACTCTGAATGTGAATAATTATTACTTGCTTTCCTTATAGCAACTTTTCATAAATTTCATGCAGTTTTATTGGCATTATGATTGTCCTTTGTTTGAAAATTGATGTAATTTTTCCACTTGTTTTTTTTCTTTGATTAAATCAATGCATTTGGAATCAATCAATGGATATGAAACATTTGGAGATTTTTTTGAATATTCGAATAAGAGAATATATTTATTTCGGCAAAATATATTGAAATAGGAAAGTAAAGTTTCATTGCATTTCATTAGGTGGTAACGAAGATTTTTTGACACTTTCAGTTGACTTTTCTCATATTCTTTTCCAAAATCTAGAGGGTTTACATACTTTTAGTATATTCGAACAAGGTAGTGAGTGATCTGAGTATGGAAATTGAAAAAAAAACATTTTCTGATATCATGAAATAGTAAATGAGTATTCGAGTAAAGGTATGGAACAATCTTGACAATGATACGAAATTAAACGGAAATTGAAACACAATTTGCTAAGTCACCAAAATTTTTGCATTCCTCTAAAACATGACATGCATGGGAAATGTATAACATATTTGAGCAATTTTGTAATTTATGTATTTGTTATATATTTTGAATTTGTTGGCAACTCTTTTTCTCACTTGAACAAAGAGCTTGTTAACCATTAGCAATTTAGTCATTTAACAAAATATTGATAACTAGGGCAAATACACTTTTGACATAAATTATCATTTTATAATACTTAATATTTCTCAAAATGAAAAACAATTTCTGTTATAAATGAAAAGCTATCCAAACTATCACACGATTCACCATTTAAATAACAATAAATTTGCATCACTTGTGAAAATTCTAAAAAAAAATACAAAAAACCAATAGCATCAAACAATAAAACAAGCAACCTATTAAAACAATTTTAAATATCAAACAACAATAGGTGATATTATATAAATAGATTCATTATCAGTGCCTGCCACAAGAACGTTATCTCTGATGTCTAAACAATTAACTGGCATTTTGAAGGTGCTAGGAACTAGAGACTCAACTTCTACACATGATTTGGGGTTCGAAAGCCACCCAGTAGAGAGTGCTGAAGCTAAAAGGCAAATACATAAAATTAATCAAATAAGTATAATAAGCGATCCATTCCTTTTAAATGTGGAATTATTTAATAGAGTCTTAGCAAATCATAGCACCAATAAATTAAAAGAATAAGCTCCACTCACCAAAAACTATAAACTGAACTTTATACTACTAATTTAAACAAAATATGCAAAAGTAATCAAGAACTTAAAATAGAGATTTTAAAATAATAGTTCTATTACCTAAACAAGTGTGAGATATGTTTAACCAGCAGTTTCAAAAACAAGAATTATGTAAGATCATTTAGGCGATCATTAACTATCCAAACGAATTTTTTTAATAGGTAACCGAAGCGAATAACTTACATTTATCGAGAACTGAAGCATATGCCGGTGAATTGATGCAATTCCACTGCCAAATCTCTCCATCCTCTGAACAAGTAAATACGGTATTGCAGTCGATGTCATGAAAGGCTACGTCCCAAACTAAAAAGAAGTAATTAATAAATAATTATTCATTTCTTTATATGCATATTTAGAAGAATGCGTTTTGAAAACGTGCAAGCAAACTATGATGCATAAAACATGAAATCAGGTCTTGTTGTGATTACATAAGCAAAATTTATAAACTGCAGGAATTGTAACCCCTACGACATCATTGAACAATTTCTAACTCATACGGGTTGTAAAAGCTTAATTGCAAGTTTAAGGAACTGCAAATATACGAACTTAAAATGAAATAACTATATTTAGAGTTGCTCTTTACAATATAAAATACTGTTTACAACTCTAAACAGCGTCAAACAATAGCAATAAAGAAACAAAACACATACAAAGATATTTACAAAAATAATTACAATTACTAGCTTGGGCTATGGAGAATTTAGGTTAGATGCGGTCTATTGAATAATCAATATTATAAAATTTAAAATCTCGCCATTTGTATTCAAGCCTTTCCTTTGTATAATTAAAGAAGTATTTTTTAATTTCGTTTTTGAATATTCTTTATTTATTTGTATTGTATATTTAGGCAACTTATTCCATATATTTATTGATGTGTTGAGAAATGAATTATTTCATTATTTTCTTGTTATGGGAAGAGGGCTAATTTTTAGGGTTCTATGATTATGTCTAAGCAATACTTTAGAGGATAGAAATTTGTATTTGTGGTATGGAACAATATTATTAAATATTTTAAAAAAAGTCGTTAATATATTTTTATAAATAATGCATTGTGGATTTAGAAAAGTTTTTGTTAATTTCTTGATTTCTGTTATAAATATGATTAACTGCTATTTTTATAGCCCATTTAATTTGCACATTAGATTTATTCAAAAGTTGTTGATTTATGTTGGTATACAGTATGTTTCCATAATTAAAGTGGCTTAGTATTAATGGGTGAATTAATTGAATTTTTGCTGTGGTTGGAAGATGTTGTGATAAATTGCTAAGAGCCTTTATTAAACTAGGCATTTTCTTAATAAAACTAGTTGTTTTGTAAAATTAAGTTGAGAATCAAAAATGATACCTAAATATTTAAAAGAATTAAATTGTTCTATGTATGTTTTATTAAATTTTAATTTAAACTGTGAACTATTTGTGGAATTATCGTTAGATTTAGGTCTAATTAAGCAAAATTGAGTTTAAGATGGGTTTATTCTTAGCTTTTGTAAAACAAAATATTGTGCAAGAAGAGTGCTATTTAGTTCACATAAGTCTCCTGAAACTGCTATAAAAGTTTTCAAAAAAATTGCATAGTATCATCAGCATATTGTATAACATTACATGTGGTATAATTGCTCAAATTATTTACATACGTATTGAATAGTAACGGTCCCAAAATTGTTCCTTGTGGAATACCATTTTTAATAAAAATCCAGTCAGAGAGAATTCCATTTAGTTTAACTTTTTGTTTGCAATTATGGAGATAACTGCTTATTTGATCTGCACTTTTGTCTGAGAAGCCCAGAGTTCTTATTTTTTTTAATTAATATGTGGTGGTCAATAGAGTCAAATGCTTTTGATGAATCTAAGCATGCAACTGCTGAACACTCATCTACATTTGTAGAAAAATATTTATGAAAACCATATTGATTTTGAGAGTACAGTTTATGTTTACAAAAAGGTTCGTTAACTTGATTGAAAAGAAGTTATAAATTACAAATCATTTTTCATTTATCAAATGGAGCACATTTGCATTTTTATAACGTTGAAAACTCGAACCATTTTTTGAGTGAATAGTAGTTAAGCAAATGAAGTTGCAAGTTAATGTTAGCCATAACCGAGTATCAAAGTATCCATAGCCCGAACCAAATCCAGAAGACGTTAGAACCACTGGAAATTTGAAATTAACAAAGTACTAGCAATGTTGTTGGTTTTCAACAATTGAATTCCTAACATTTGAATTAACAAAAATGCTTAAAAATATTACTATATTAAATTAAATGCTAGCTACAAGTATTCACAATTGTTTCATGGATCCTGTAATTGTTAATATATGTACAAAAGATATAATTTCTGCTAATTTAGAAAAATTAATTAAATTAACATGCGACTATTTAACGTTGGAAATTGATTTAGCACAACATTCCCATATTAGTCTAAAACTTCCCTCCAAGTAGAATTAGAGAAATGAATAAACTACTAAGAACAAAAAATCTTATGAACACAGATATAATGGACACCGAACTTTCAAGATGTCTAAATTATTGGGATTTACTCTTGATCGGAATTGGAGGAATGTTAGGCAGTGGATTATATCTAATAATGGGAGAGGTTGTTAAAGACATTACAGGCCCCGCAATTATTATATCGTTTCTGTTAGCTGGATTAGCAGCATTGTTATCGGCGTGGTGCTATGCAGAGTTTTTGTATAAAGTGCCGAGAGCGGGCTCTGCGTACTTGTACTCTTACATAACTCTAGGTAAGATTCTGTGGTAAAAAATTCTATGTATTGAAACTAAATATTTGGCGTAAAATTAGTAGCACAAGAAAGTATTTCTTTGCAGTCTGTTTACGCAGTAAAAAACTAAATATTTAATTGACTTTTCTCAAAATTTATCAAAACTAACAACCAAGGTAATTTCTTAACACATATGCAGTAAAAGTGTATAAAAGTGAACCGTGACCAGCGTAGATGTGATCCGTAAATTCTTCAAAATGTTATTATTTGAAATACCATATTCACAGAATTCATAGCACTTCTGAAGAGTTTTAATCATTAATCACAAATGTATATTGAAATTAAAAAAGCAGCAAAAACAATTTAATTCAGATAACATAGGAACCTCGCTTTTCAATCACTTTGTTCAGGTGACTCTTCAGCTTGTTTAGCTTGCTTTCAGATCGCCCCTGCGGGATTTGTCACAGCAAGTGCAGCGTTGTACTTTAACCTCCTGTGCGCTAAAGAAAAGTATGTGCAAATCTGCCTTACAAACGACAATTCATCCGTGCAAGCACTTCCTTATAATACAACCATCGATGCTGACCTGTATATTCAATTTCTACAACGCACTGGTGAACGCCGGCGAAAACTTCGCAACAATTCTGCTAGGCTCAACAACCTCTTCATTCAACACGATAATGGCCGACCTCACTCCCCCTTGAAGACCAAGGAATTCCTTCAGCTGAGGAGGATTCGTTTCATTGGCCAGGCAGCTTACTCTCCTGATTTTAATATTTTAAACAGATGGATAAATACCTATATCAAATGTCAATTCAAGCACACAACTTTCTCTAACACACATGAGATTGAAGACACCACACTGCACTTGTTCAAACACATCCCAAAAAGCCGCTATGCAAGCAAGATAGACAAGCTGAAGAATCACCTGATTAAAGTGATTGAAGAAGGAGGTTTCTATGTTATCTGAACTAAATTGTTTTTGTTGCTTTTTGAATTTCAATATACCTTAGTGATAAAAGATTAACACTTTTAAAACACGTTAAGTAGTTTACTACAGACGTTAAGCAAGTTTTAATTTGGTTTGCAAAACTAGAAACTCTTTTATTATGTATTAGTAATTAGGAGATATGTGCGACAGAGTTGCAACAAGATCACCGGGTCGGGTATTTGTTGGTGGATGACCGCGTTTATTTTTCCCTTAAGGCTTCGGGGTCTACTGGGTCACCGGGTCAGAATATGCAGGCAATGTATTTGCAAATCTGAATCCAAAATGTACCGTGATTTGCATATTAAAGTTCATACATTAATACCTCTATAAAACTTTGAAATGACTTAACGAGAGAATTAAAGCTATTGAATACATTGAAGATATTTAAAAACTGTCAAACGTTATTTTTATAATTCTAGAAAATTCTAGAAACGAAAAAATTTAATTCAAATGGAAGTGTTCTAAATTTTATAATCTGGATTATTCAACTAACAGAAATTCAAACGCCATTGCCCAAAAGCGCAATATATTATTTTGTAATGTTTCTGAAGTTTTCAGAACTGTTATCAGTATATGATATATTACTAAAGTAACATCTGAATAAATATTGTATATTCTTCGTTAAAAATATACCTTATTGACTAAATGACAAAATGTTGCAAAAATTTACCTATTCACTTCATAGACGTCCAGGTCGCCCTGGTTATCACTTCAAATAGCAATTCAAAATTTGCCTTTTCTTTTTGTTGATTGGTTATTATATTAAGGAGTCACATATATCGAAGTTTAAATAGCTTAGTCTTGGCAATTCTAAAATTAATCGCAGGAACAGGAAACAATGTTCTTGAGTTCATTAAAAAATGAACAGGAGAATGACAAGTATTGAGTGAATGGTTCAATGGATTGTCCTTTTCACAGTACTGAACTGAATTCTAGGATTCAATGTTAAGCTGCTGTTTTTTCTTGCATGTCGCCATCAAATTTTGGAGATTGTGATGTCAGCTGTATTCATTATTTCTTTCGTGTCAAGACACGAAAAAGATTCCCTTGTTAAGATGGTTCAAGCAACAATGGAAATACATTGACTGGTGAAATTACAAGACTCTAGATTCCGAAATGAATGATATAGTTAAATAATTGGAGTCTAGGAAGCTGCAACAACCCAAATATTTCGGCGATTACAAGTGGAGACATCTGCTGAACTTCATTAGCAATCGAACGCGTGGTTGATTCCTGGACAATTGAAAATGATTGCCAGAAAATGCAGTAAAATTAGGAAGTGACTTTCATTTCGATTTGACGAATGATGAAAAACAGTGTGGCTTGATTTATCAAGTTTTCGAATACAGTTTCACAATATTGAAAACTACTAGAAAGGAAAATATCTTGAATTGAAATTTCTAATGCAAATAATTATAAAATGATATTTTGAAATATCATTGAAGCTTCTGTACGAAAAGGTATTACACAGATTTTTAGCATTAGGATTTCCATTGGAACTATCAAGAGTAATATGCAAATCCGCAAAACGAAAAATTTTTTGTGTACACTGCCGGCGACGAGGTTAAAGCGTCGAAATGAATTTTGTTGAATAGTGCATTGACATTTAATACATAAATTAATAAACAATTTATAAAAGTGTTATTAGGTGATGAAATTGAATTCTAAGTCGAAAGCATTTCTGAGAGAAGTCTTTAATGGAAGGAAACTTTGCTTATTCTATAGGAATTTTCTATTAGCAAATTATAGATTATCAATTGTTTTCTATTCTACATAAATACATAACTTTTGCATCAAATGATACCTGCGATATGCGAAATCTTAGATACAATTTTATGCTGACATTTTCCCGAATCATCATATTGCCCTGAAAAGTGTGATAAAAACACCTTTTTTTATTCAGCTAACAAAACAAATATGCGACAGTTGAGGCAAGCTTCCTAGCTCGTCATAAGAGCAGTGCTATGAAAATTATAAATATACCAATGAAAACAGTGTTTCAGTCAGTAAATACAACATATTAGTAAACATTCAATAAGAATTATTAAAGTTCAAAAATTAAATGTCAAACGGAAAATGATATATTTTACTATTGAACAGTTATTAATTATACAATTTGTATCTCATTGTGAATGTTATGCCGCACAGCAGAAGCATAGAGCAGTTTCGATCTCATAACACTTGATCTAGTCGTCAACAGTGGAAACAAGCCAAATAAAGATAACAGACCTTTTAGCTATTTCAGAATAACATCAGAATTTAGGTGAAATCGCTGCATTCATAATAGGATGGAATATGGTACTTGAACATGTAATAGGAACAGCGGCTGTAGCGCGTGGTCTTATAGGATATGTAGACCTACTCATTGATGAACAACTGCAGAAAGCTTGTCGCTATCTCTTCCACGGACACGACTGGAGTATATTTGCCGTCCTCATTATCATTGCTTTTTTACTAATCGTATCATTCGGAGTTCGAAGTTCTACTTTCATAAACAACGTACTTACAATTTTTAATTTATTTGTTCTACTGATGTTTGTGGTAATTACATTACAAGACATTGATTTCAATCTATGGAGCGATGGTAAATTCATGCCTAATGGTATAGGATCAATTCTATCAGGCGCGGCGCAAACCTATTTTTTCTTTGTGGGGTAAGTGCACAGTAAAAATTAACTTAAAGCTTTTGCTAGTTCTATACTACTATTGAGTTTGAAAAAAACCAGAAAAAAGTAAGTGCAACGGACTATTAAGTGAAAACGATTTATATTATTAGTACATATTATTAAACCTAAGTTTTAAATTTTCTTTAGATTTGCTTTCATGTATCTGTACAAAGTCATGACAGAGAATAGATATAAATTTACAAAAAGGTTTGCTGCAATATAGTTCAAAATTCTTTCCTTGAAATTGGTTCTACAAAAGGCAAATGATAACATTAAATTATTTCGCTTAAACAGTGATTAGCATTAATTTAAATTTTGAAACATTCACGTACTACTCTACCTTTTCTTTTTAAGTAAGATAACATAACTAGTGCCTTTCTGCCTTTTTAAATCTACTTTGAATTTCTGAATTAAGGTTTAATGATCAATTGAAAGATACAACCAAGTTTGGTTTCTTCCGTATGTTCAATCCTTACGCCTAAAATTTAAGCTTCTCTTGTCAATAACGTTTTTGAGGTATTTATTAACATTTGACTAAATTTCGCAATATTAACAGATAATGATAACTTATACTAAGCTTGATAAATGCTTATTTTATTATATAACATGACATATCTGTACGACACGAAAGAAGTACTAATACGAAATGTTAATGCTAATTAAAATTGATTAAGGTATGATTCAGTTGCTATGGCGAGTGAAGAAAGTATTTCACCAAAAAAGGATGCCCCACATGCTCTGATGATGACAACAATATTGGTTACAATAATTTACCTCATCGTTGGAAGTATCTACACTCTGTCAACACCACTGGACAAAATTATCGAGTCAGCAGCATTATCAGCNGCGATATGCGAAATCTTAGATACAATTTTATGCTGACATTTTCCCGAATCATCATATTGCCCTGAAAAGTGTGATAAAAACACCTTTTTTTATTCAGCTAACAAAACAAATATGCGACAGTTGAGGCAAGCTTCCTAGCTCGTCATAAGAGCAGTGCTATGAAAATTATAAATATACCAATGAAAACAGTGTTTCAGTCAGTAAATACAACATATTAGTAAACATTCAATAAGAATTATTAAAGTTCAAAAATTAAATGTCAAACGGAAAATGATATATTTTACTATTGAACAGTTATTAATTATACAATTTGTATCTCATTGTGAATGTTATGCCGCACAGCAGAAGCATAGAGCAGTTTCGATCTCATAACACTTGATCTAGTCGTCAACAGTGGAAACAAGCCAAATAAAGATAACAGACCTTTTAGCTATTTCAGAATAACATCAGAATTTAGGTGAAATCGCTGCATTCATAATAGGATGGAATATGGTACTTGAACATGTAATAGGAACAGCGGCTGTAGCGCGTGGTCTTATAGGATATGTAGACCTACTCATTGATGAACAACTGCAGAAAGCTTGTCGCTATCTCTTCCACGGACACGACTGGAGTATATTTGCCGTCCTCATTATCATTGCTTTTTTACTAATCGTATCATTCGGAGTTCGAAGTTCTACTTTCATAAACAACGTACTTACAATTTTTAATTTATTTGTTCTACTGATGTTTGTGGTAATTACATTACAAGACATTGATTTCAATCTATGGAGCGATGGTAAATTCATGCCTAATGGTATAGGATCAATTCTATCAGGCGCGGCGCAAACCTATTTTTTCTTTGTGGGGTAAGTGCACAGTAAAAATTAACTTAAAGCTTTTGCTAGTTCTATACTACTATTGAGTTTGAAAAAAACCAGAAAAAAGTAAGTGCAACGGACTATTAAGTGAAAACGATTTATATTATTAGTACATATTATTAAACCTAAGTTTTAAATTTTCTTTAGATTTGCTTTCATGTATCTGTACAAAGTCATGACAGAGAATAGATATAAATTTACAAAAAGGTTTGCTGCAATATAGTTCAAAATTCTTTCCTTGAAATTGGTTCTACAAAAGGCAAATGATAACATTAAATTATTTCGCTTAAACAGTGATTAGCATTAATTTAAATTTTGAAACATTCACGTACTACTCTACCTTTTCTTTTTAAGTAAGATAACATAACTAGTGCCTTTCTGCCTTTTTAAATCTACTTTGAATTTCTGAATTAAGGTTTAATGATCAATTGAAAGATACAACCAAGTTTGGTTTCTTCCGTATGTTCAATCCTTACGCCTAAAATTTAAGCTTCTCTTGTCAATAACGTTTTTGAGGTATTTATTAACATTTGACTAAATTTCGCAATATTAACAGATAATGATAACTTATACTAAGCTTGATAAATGCTTATTTTATTATATAACATGACATATCTGTACGACACGAAAGAAGTACTAATACGAAATGTTAATGCTAATTAAAATTGATTAAGGTATGATTCAGTTGCTATGGCGAGTGAAGAAAGTATTTCACCAAAAAAGGATGCCCCACATGCTCTGATGATGACAACAATATTGGTTACAATAATTTACCTCATCGTTGGAAGTATCTACACTCTGTCAACACCACTGGACAAAATTATCGAGTCAGCAGCATTATCAGCAGATTTAAAACTCAATGACCACACACTAGCAGCAGGAATTCTGACAGTTGGAGCAGTATCAACGATGGCAACAACAATGCTATCTACTTGTTACTCAATGCCACGATCTGTGTATGCCATTGCAAAGGACGGATTGATTTTCAAATTCTTAGCAAAAGTAGAAAAACATACACAGGTAACAATTGCAAGAATTTAAAAACTACTTAAATTTAAGTGACATGTCATGGATTTACTAGATTAATGAACAATTCTCCAGCTGTTAATACAAAATCATGACACTAATATTATAGGCGTCTGGGAATTACAATATTGCAATATGGTCAAGGATTCTTCTAAGAGGTTGATGATAATACTCTAAATTGTGTTGCACATCGAATTATGGAAAATAGTATTCTGCGGAACAATTCAGGACTAAAGACTTGAGTAGGATTGGGCCACAATAAAAAATTTAATTGGCATCACGAATATTTCAAATAATTTTAAGGCAGAATAAAAGTTATGCTGTGATACCAATGGGACTAAAAATTTCATGGGACTGCGGCTGGGGTTAAAAATATATCTGGTCATGCAGAACGCTAGAAAATAGTCAGGTACGATGTAAAACTTTCAATATATTTCACTCTAAGGAAAAATCTATTGTAATAATCATCATGGGCATTAAAATGTATTTGGGTCAATATCTTTTTAAAATTAGAATGAAATATAATTTTTAGATCCCAGTGTTTGCTACGGTTCTTGGTGGAGTGGTAATTTGCATTTTCGCCTTCTTTTTTAATTTGAAGGAATTGGCGGAAATGATGTCAATCGGCTCATTTAATTTTAAGGCAGAATAAAAGTTATGCTGTGATACCAATGGGACTAAAAATTTCATGGGACTGCGGCTGGGGTTAAAAATATATCTGGTCATGCAGAACGCTAGAAAATAGTCAGGTACGATGTAAAACTTTCAATATATTTCACTCTAAGGAAAAATCTATTGTAATAATCATCATGGGCATTAAAATGTATTTGGGTCAATATCTTTTTAAAATTAGAATGAAATATAATTTTTAGATCCCAGTGTTTGCTACGGTTCTTGGTGGAGTGGTAATTTGCATTTTCGCCTTCTTTTTTAATTTGAAGGAATTGGCGGAAATGATGTCAATCGGCTCATTATTGGCATATCTTGTTGTATCAATCAGTATTATTATCTATAGATATTTACCTTATGATCCTATTACCGGAGACACAAATAAAGGTATTTTGGATGAATTACCCGAAACCAAAATCAATAGAGTGGCGACATGGCAGACAGTATGTAATTAAACATGTCTAATTCATTAGATGAATTTTGGTGCATTTTCAAAAAAATCAGTCAACTAAAACTTCATTACGAAATTAGCTTAAATCCCAAGAAACGAGATACATGCACTACATGTCGAAATTAGATATTTCTTCATTTTCAGTATAATCAGTTGCAAATACAAAACGTGATTTCAACTTAAATGTTGTTTTGCAATGTAAAGTTGGCTAAATGAAGTTTCGTTAGTTGACGTTTAGGCGTCGCGTGCACTGGTGATTTTTAATTTATGAAAAAAGAACCCAGCTTTCTTTATGTCAGTGCGCACTTGCAATTTTAGGATCACAGAAATTACAAAATTCCCGCCTGCTCTATTTTTGTGATGATTAAACTATTAACAAACAAAATAGAATGTAGTATTTTCAATAGACATGTGCGCACTGCGATTATTTTATTGACCAAATAGCAACCATGATGAGAAGCGAACGGCCCATTATAATTTATAATTAAAATATTATTCTTACAAGCAATTTATAGAAAAATTACGACATTTTTAAAATTGGATTAAAGTAAAAGACTTGGAAAAGATGGATCAAGCTATATTGCGTAGCATATTATTAAATACCAGAGCTTTTATTATATTTTAAACAACTGCTTCTTTAAGTGGTATTAATTCTCAGTTAACTAAACAGCATTGTCTTTTCGTTATAGCTACAGTTAACTACATAATTATTGTTCATATGTGAATATAATATATGTAAATATATGTAGCATTTGACATTGTTTAGCTTACATTAGACGTGGCGACTATGGTATGATATCATACCATTATGTACCATATTATGGGTACCATAATGTTATGTAAAGAAAAAATTTATGGCTATTATAGATGGGCAAACTTAAAAATATGGCTATAATGGCAATCCATAAATTTATTGTTACACATACTGAAATATATATTTTGTTTCAAGAAAATTGTTAAATTTAGTGTCATATATCTTACATTTATAATAATTGAAGAGGTAAATATTTATTTTACTAGTTTGAATAAAAATATCATTTTGACAAATAACTTTTAAAACTGTTGCAAACGTTTACTATGCGGCTCTGTAGTTTATTGTAAACAAATACAAAAGTTGTTTCCTACTGTAAGAATGGATTGCAAATAAATAATAAATTTTTAATTATTGCTTGTGTATTGGAAAATATACGAAAAATAATTTGTTTAAATATGTTATATTTTCGAATGTTTCAAAATAGTTCTGCGACATAATGAATTGAATTTGCCTTGTGAAATCACAATTTCATATTACACAAAAATGCATAGTTTCTTTTACTTGAAGCTTGCAATTTGGTATTTCTTTTGACAAATATAAGAAATCACTATTAGCACATGTATCCTTAGTACCCTTCATCATCATTCAACCATATTTTACAAAATGACCATATTGTATGGATGAAATTTAAAATATGGCCATTACGGATGGCTGAAAAATTTCGCCTTGCCATATATGGCAATGCCATAGCCAACACCTCTGCTTTAGATGTAGGTTCGAAAACTAATTTTTGAAGGTGTAAAAATTTATAGTTTTTATATTACCATAGCACGGATAAGACAAAAAATTTCTTTAAGAAGTTTTGTATGTGCATGTTATTCTTAGCGTAACTAATTGCAGCATTTGATCACAACACTCAGCATTCATTCGAGTGTAATGTAACAAAACTTCATGGGTTGTTCATATTCATACAATGTAGAATCGTCTCTGACGATTTGGTAATTCAACTATTGTCGTAACATATGCTGTCTCAATGAAATCCGTTCTAAAATGAATGATTGAGAAGATAAAGAATCACAAAATTTTGATAAACTATTTAATTCAAAAACTAGTTTTGAATTTTAAAAATCATCAGTGCGCGATTAACCATAAAAGTAACAAATAACATTGTCTATATTCAAAACAAATAGACAGCTAAACAATGGCTTCAGAAAGTTAGAGATATCCAGTTAATTCATAGAGAGTTCAAAAATGGTGAAAAAACCAAAACTTTTTAAGTATATGAATTGCAATAATCATTGATTGAAAATGTTTTTTAGTTTGATTCCCGTAAAATGATTTAAGATAAAATATGTAGAGTGATTTCGATGAGATTTCTCCTTTTACATAAAAAATTGACAAGGTCTTTATAGTTGTAGCTCTAATTATAAAAGTGTGGGTCTTTTGGGGCCAAAAATTCAAACTGGTGCATCCGGGAAAAATTTTTTCTCATATTATACCGCAACTAAACATGATATCAAGTTCAATATATGTAATATATACACTTTTAGCATGAGAATATTTAGGTGGCGGTGATAGTCTTTTTTATTTTCAATACATTGCTGGCACTAGAGACGGTTTTCTATTCCAAAGTAGAGAATCATACGCTATATTCATTAATAATGGCAACTACTTGTTTAGCAATGATTGTACCACTTGCAGTTTTACATGTCTTTTCACCGTTTAACAATCAATGGGGGGAATACACCGTGTGGTTTTGTCCTTTTTTACCAGCACTTTCAGTATTTCTTAATACATGTTTTATGCTTCACCTCAACTACATGACTTGGGTTCGATTTGGTGGATGGATGTTAATGGGAATTATTATATACTTTGTATATGGTGTGCATAACAGTATGGAAGCACTAAAATAGATGTATAGAACTGTAACACATTATTTTATTATGTAATGATAAAAATGAAATTTGATGATATTGAAGTAGTACATGTTAAAACAAGAACAGTTAGTAAATTCAAAACAATATAATATGGTAGTCAATTAACAATACAATCTCATTAAGGATTCGACAACATACCATTTGATGAATGAGCCTCGTGAAGTGTGACAGGGGAGTTTTCATTTCTTAAATCCCAAATGCCTAATTGACCTTCACAATTTCCAGTAGCTAATATATCTGGTTCATCAGGCTTAACATCCATGCATTCCACAGACAGCTTCTTATTGCTTCTAAACATCAAAATTAGATTCCTGTGCAATGAAACTATTTTAATTGACATGCATTTAAGTAACATAATTGAAGATAAATTTTAGCAAAGAATTTAAGCTAAATTATATTCGTAAATATATTTGTTGCAAAGCAAATTTGGAAGACTGTAAATGCCAAGACATTAATGAAATGCTTACGTTGATAATACCTTTACTGGTCTTTCATATGAAGTTCTAAAATCCCATAACTTTAACTGACCAATTGAATTTCCAGTAGCAACAGTATTTGATCCAATCAATACAGAAGTATTAATAGTGCAACAGTCAAAATTTTCTAAACAGGTTTGGAATGAAGGGAACGCATCAAATTATATGAGTATTGCAGAGATCCAGATGAGAAGCTGGACAGCAGAGAGATGTTGTAGAGTTTCATGTAGTTGATGGTGTACCAGTCATCGGCAGAAAAAGAGTCATTAAAAATCTGGAATGAAGAAGAGAGCAGAATTTAGAGATACAAAGTCACAGTTAGATCGAGCACATTAAGGATCAGCTGGACAAGCAGATGGGGCAATAGAATGACAGACAGGTTGAACCGAACAAATGAGTGATCAGACAGTTTAGACGAAACAGACCACAAAGGTGTCAAAAATGTGAACACGGGTGAGAGCACAAAACCAAGTCAAGGAGGGAGGAGCAGGAAGTAGGAGAAAATACAAGTTGTTTGAGAGTTGGAAGCAAAAAGATCCAAAACAGCATATTCAAAAAACAACATTTAGATATAACATTATACATTATTTATTAAATACTAACCAATAACCTTGTGCTGTTGATGATCCAATCGTATAAAACACATTTTGCAATCTTCCCCAAAGGTAATTAATTCTGGAAGGCGTAAAATCATCGATGGTATTGATCCATTATGCAAGGATGTAAATGTCATATCATTTTCAATTAGCTTTGGATTAACGGAGAACAAGGAAACACTCCCATTCGACAAAGCACATACTGCTTTTTCCACATCTGGTAGACACTTAATGATAGTTGCATCAGATTCTATATCAATGATTGCATGAGAGTTCAGTTCACTACCCACATTGCAAATTTCAATAGAGAATAAACTTAAAGTATTGATCTAAATTAGGGAATTTCAAAACTCTTTATTTACATATATTTCAACTTGAATATGTGTAATTTCAAATAAGTTTTTGCTATTAATTCGCCTAACAACTGTATTGATGGCTTGTTGCATAGTGCTTGACCTGGTAATTGACTGTTGCTTCATTTTCAACCAATATCTTAAGAAAACAGAATTCTCGACTTGCTGGAAGAATGTAAATAGTACTATTAAGCAATAGTTCACGTAAATCAATACAATTTGAGTGAATGCCACATAATTTATAAACAATATGTTGAAAAATATAATTTAAATATAAAAAAATATATTAATTTCATATACTCTTCTAAAATGAAATAAGTTTTTCAATTTTAGGCTGTTTACTTTACAAGTTTTTAGGACACCCAAATTTGGTCTAGCAAATTATAGACATTTTTGGCAAACATCATAAAATAAACCGAATTGGCATTGATTAAAATGGACAGAACCTAAAGTTTAATGAACCGGGCCGCGGTCTAAATTTTAAAACCCTTGTTCATCTCTGGGCGTTAGGAAGAAAGAAATGCTATGTAACGTTAAATTACAATTCTATTTGATCAGCGCCAATGTTTTACAGTTATTTTTACTGGACGAGGGCCCTGCGAATCCCCTTTCTCAATTTCGAATTTGAATATTCAGGCAAAGGATTCGCGAATCCGAACCTGAATCCAACTTGCTAAGTGCAGCAGTAGTCCAAAGTCAAATTAAACTACGCAAAAAATAAGTCAGTTAATTTCATACAAAAGAAAAAAACAAAATTTATAATAAAAAAGTCAAACATGCAATATTGACGATATTAGTCTGCACCGGCCTTGCATTTCTTGTTGCCCTGTGCCATTGTGTCGAAATATTTATGTATAGCGGACATCAGCTAAGTATAAGAAGTATCAAGCATGTGCATTACGGAATCAGTTAGAAAATCAGTGGCTTCATTTATATCCTGTATTGCTTCAATCTGCTCAAAGTCGTACAGGTCCATTGCAATATTAAATGCATGTCGCTTGTGCTCTCGCTGATCTCTCATGACACAGATTCTCCGTTGGGGCTTGACACTCTCAAGTGGTTCACATAAAACAGCAAGATGATCCGTTGTCAATGTCGTAGCTACAGTGGAGACTTTGCTAAACATCATGCTTGTAACTAGCACTCGGTCTAATTTAGATGTGCCTCTTGTGCCTTCCCATGTGCATTCTTGTAGAATGGTCTGCTGTAGCAAATTGTCGACGTCAAATTCGTTAATTTATGTAGTAATCTGAAATAAGACAAGTGTAGATTACAAGTACTGTAGCATAAATTATCATCAATACCTGAACCGTCAATGAAATTGCATGACTGTTAAGTATATTTTATTCAGGTATACTTATCACCAAACATTTCGAAAAAAATCACTTAGTACCCAGAAATATAAGGATCAGAGGAAAGAATTTCATCGCGCAAACTGATAGAAGAGTAGCTGGCAGAAAGAACGTGGAAAGCAGTAATAATTGGGCAACGTTGGGGCTTTATTGCCTCATATATTTTGAGCAAGTGGTCACTTCACCCCTTAATATAATTATATCTGAAATGGTAGATGATGCCGATAGAAAACTCTATGGTAAGATATCATCCGATAGCAGGCACTCACTTGTTGACATGATTCCCCAAAGAGAGGATTACGCCATTGCCCGTCTGAGGGAAAGGTTAACCGCTTCCGATGTACACTCATCAAAGAAATTCCTAAGGACATTTCCAGACAGATTCTTGCGCGCCTTTTAGTAGTGATTGGTAGCCTATAATCCGTTTGTTTGTGTATACGAGATATGTTAGATGTATTTCTGATATATAAATATAATTCATTGTCATTGTCATTAAAATATTGTTTGCTAGCAGAAATGAAAATATTTTGTTTTTCACTAAAAGCGATGGTTAGTGCAGTTAACCTTGAGATCTACGATTAATATTCTCCTAAAGCGCCTTAGTGCTTCTATCTATTTAGCGATTTCTTTATCTAACATTGCAATTAAAAAGAAAATATGCGAAATAAACATTTCTGTTAATCTACAAAAGAATTCACATACCCTTTGATCATAGCTTCCACAAATAATATAGTTGTTAAAAAACGATAAACAGGATGTTTTTGACTCAATAAACTCTGCATGACAAGTTGATTGTGCTTTAGTAGAGCGCATTTAAGTAATCGTATTTATTCAAACTTACCTATTTTCCAAATTTGTAAATTTGACAAAGTAAGCAAAATCAAACGCTTAGAAATACTTTTTTAAAAGTTAAAATAATATTTAATTTTAAACAATTTAAATTAAAAATTTTAATTCAAGTCAATTTTTTTTTATAAATTAAAATTTGCAGAAGTTTTTTGCCATTTTCTACTTTATTGTAATTAGTCGCATAATGAATTCAAGGAATTTTATAATTATTGTCTATTATGTTTTAATAGAATATGCTACGCAATCCGCTTGGAATTCATGTTTTACAAATAATATAATAATTCTATTTCCACTAGGCTGAATGAAATTTCTATGTGTTTTAAAACAAACCCATTTTCGTAAATATATATTGTTGACGACAGTTCTTCGATGTTAGAAGCTATATACATTTGCGATATTATAATAGGGCCACGTAATAATATAGGCAATTCTTGTGTAAATGCTGAATGATATTTAAATGAGACGATGGGAATTTTGTAGCATGACATATGATTACCTTTTATTTAAAAAATAAATGTTTCGTAAGTATTGCACTCCTAAGATTTTGTTCAACTGACAAAATTGCAAATAAATATTAGCGTGATTAACTATTGAATAATTGCTCCAATCAATGACTAATGGTTTTATGTTGAATTTTGCCAATTATATTATAAGAATGCATGATATATGCAAAAATAGCTTGCACTGATGTTACTGAACTCGCCAAATCCTTCCAAAATCACAAAGGCTTAAAAAGATATCAGGATGCGTGTGCTATTTTCTTTCATGCAACTAGATGTGAGTAGGACTGTTAGGATTTAAAAGGGCAAAAATGAAAAAATGGCATTCAAAATTAAGTGAGGTTGTTTATTTCCTTGAGTGTCTCTATCCATGAGCTACGTGTAGATCGTGCTCTATCAAATATTTGCTTTGAATGAGGGGGGCTTAGCCTCCTCAAGTCCCATAGTGGCATTGAGAATAAGGCATTTAATATTCCTTGCAGTCTTGAATTATCATTAAAAGAATTAAAATCTGATGAATTTTCCTGTAGTCATTTTAAAGATTCTCTCAACTGTTGAAACTTACATATCAGATACACAGCCTCGAAAACACCCACAAAATCAATGAATGAAGAAATTTGTAAAATCCTAGTGATGAAAATGACGTCAGAAGTCAGGTTCTTAGTAAAACTATAGCATATCTAACTTGCACAATACTAGTTGCTCATTCCATACATGAAGAATCAGAAGAGAATTCTAATGTATATGTATAGTTTTAGTAATAACATACTTAGAAGCGCTCCTAAAGACGTTATTACTGATTTCTGATTCTTCACGTGTATTGAATGAACAACTGATTACTTTGACCTAATTTCTTAAAACTAATGATATTATCATGTTTGAAAATCAGTAATGTTAATCAGTTAATTGTTATGACATTTGTCAATATAGAGAATGTTACATATGTACGTGTTGTTTTTACACATACTCGTTTGACAAAATTCCTACATGAATACAAAGCATAAAAATAAATTTCGAAAACATGTTTTTTAGCATGTCATTCAAATTGAATGTAACTAGATATCGTACTTAAGATGCCTGAATTTGGAAGCAGGAAAAAACATTTCACATTAACCTAACCTACAGTTGAAATGACTGTTATTGCCTAAGTTTCGTGACTGCAAAACTTTGTATAGGAAATTATTTGTAGCAAAAAACAAATCTACTCACTTCAAAAAGTTTATCAAATTCACAAAAGTTATTCCCATAGACCTATTACAGCTGCAGATTTCCGACACAATTAGACATAATTCAAGCTGTTAATGCGCATTTTTAGCATAATTTTCATTTGCAACTTTTATGATCTGGAATACACGCGCAAGTTGCCCTTAAAACTATTGCATTCAAGTTGATTTATCATAAATTTGAATTCTCCAAATTAATTTATGCACCCTCACTATTTGGAATGGATCACCGCCTATAGCTTTCTCCGTTAGCATTTTATCTCCGTTTGCAAAGAGATTAGTAACATTATGTGGTGCACTTGTGAAATTGACTAATACGAATATTCGAAAATGTATCTAACTTATTTTACAATTCAGTTAAAATTACGAATTCAAAATTCAAATTAGTAACACCATATAACTGCCATCGAGTGGTTACCTTCATTGATTAAGTAATTGTTTTGATATAGTCTAAGTTTCATATCCTATTTTGACAATTTTTTCTATAATATTTTTAATAAGTTTTCTTCTCAAATTTTAAATAAATTTACATTCATAGTTATGATAACAAGTGATTTTGATAGTTATGCTAATGGTAATAATCAAACAAATATAGTGTTTCTACATTATATTTCTTTTCTTAACAACAATTGTTTGCATATATAGAAAATGTTTTGTTTGAATGTATGCCAGGTATAGAAAAAAAACATAGAATTTCAAGTTGCTAATTATGCATCTAAAAAAGCATTAAAAATAATTCTCAATTTCTAAAACAATTCTATATGATTTCTAAATTTTCCAATATTTTGTCACTTGCATGATATGCTGTTTACTTCCTGCATATTATTGTGCATAGAAATTCATTTGGCATAAAATTCAAGCTTATTGTTGTATTTTTTTGTAAAGTTTTTTTGAGAAATGATTTTATTCATTTTAAATAGGTATATTCCTCACAGTAAATTTACATGTATGCATACCATAAATGCTATTTTACAAATAATTAGTAGAGCTTTTAAAGTTTATGATTTTTCAATAAATTTTTAATCTTAAAATGGATATTATTCAGAATCGTCTTTGATTTGTTTGCGAATATGTTTTCCACTCCTTGGTTATTAAAATTTGAATCTTTGAGAGACATAAATATTGTGATACCTAAATCACATAGCTATATATATATATATATATTGGTCTACCTTAAACTCATATTCTGGATCTTCAAACATTTTGAGAAATTTTTACTAAAATTTTACTAAAAAATGATTATTTCAATAAATTAGTGGAAAAATATGCTATGTATCCATATTTTGGAATTATTCTCCTTCCGAGAATAAAGATAAACATTAACCATTCCTCGAGCAAGCATTGTTGACAGCCAGACGAAAATATACCAAAGAATCGCTCAATATATTTCAACTGATAGAGGGCTGTTTTATGATGTTGTCTCGCAATAATTTCGCTACAACAATGTCTTGAAATATTGTGTTATCACTCAAATGAATAACTATCTTGTGCTTTCCAATCTGCTGTTTTGGAGACGACACAAATTTCTACATGATTTCATGAGCTGCAATATTTTATCATATAAATACTTTTGTAAAAGAGACTAGCAAGTCTAAACTGACGACATGCTGAGATACAATTACACACTTTTATCGTGACGTAACAAGCTTTAAATAAAAATGGGGCTTCACTTAGTTAAACTAGTAGTACTTTGTTCTTGGGAATATTTCAAGTAATTCTTAAGAAATGAACCTTCATTTTAGCTATAGGTGTAGCTGTGAACGTAATGTTATTGACAAGATTTTGCTAGATATGGAGAGCATCTATAAGTAGAATTTTTCCCAAAATTTTGTATCTTTGGAGGTAAATTAATCTCATATTCACGGGGCGGTTGCTAACAATCCGGAGTTATGTGCCATTATTTATATCGTTTCTTCCAATATATGCACAAAAATTACCAATTTTGGTCATTTAGCATTCTGCCTAAGACGTTGCTCAGCATCTCAATATAGCGAAAACAAATTTAGGATTTTTTCGAAATGAATCGATTCATAATTTCGATTTTGTCACAATTCTTTGTAAGTTCTGAATCTGAGACAGCATGTGGCAATAAACTGAATAGCGCTATTGAAAGCAAATTTCAAAATATTGACCTGTTTTTGAATATGAAACCTAAAATAGTCACCGCGTTGCATCTTAAGGTCAAACATTTAATATTATACTGTATGCTAGCACCACCGTGGCATTATTTTTTCACTGATTTCAACTTTTTCGATTTTTAGTTCTGAATCGATCCAAAATTTTGATCAATTTAAATCACAGCATCTTAATATATTTTCAATTCTTTCCATACTAAAATAGTGTAAATGATTTTCACTCATAAATTTTTTTTTTAAAATTCGAACTATAGATAGGGATGAATAGAATATGATTTAAGCATAAAATAGGAAAAATCAAGTAAATATAGAGTAATTTGCCATTATAATTAGGCAGTTTTAGAAAACAATCAAAACTCTGCACACACGACTTACTTTCAATAAATACTAGTTTCTATAAAAAAGTTTTTAGAGTCAATCTATAATCAGATATTTCAATTTTTTAAAATCAGATGGCTGTTAAATGCTTACCTTTAATTTTTTCATGCTTGAAAACTATAAATATGTGTTCTCACTGTCATCTGTCAAGAAATCGGTGATAAAAGTCGATAGTGTGAACACTTTATCTGCTCTTTTATCAGCTGATAAAAGTCGATAGTCTGAACGCTCCATCCAATTTTTTGCCAAAACAGCTAAATTACTGTCATGTAATATAAGTCGATAGTGGGAACTGTACTAAAACTAAACGAATAACTACTTGAAAATAATTGCTTAGTTGAAGTAGGGAACAAACGTATGAATCATCGATTATTAAAGTTACAACATTTCAACTTCAAAATATGCCAATACTATTTACCTTCCAAAACAGACCAATTATTGAACAGATGTTGTTATTGCTCTTACTGTCAATCATAATATAATTGGAGGTGGGAAATGGTTGCCACTATCGATTTTTTATCAAATGATAATTTATCATATGATAAAAATTGATAGTGGGAACGCTATTCCAACTCCGGGTTTTCTGATAAAAAATCAGATGATAAATATCGCCAACGTGAACAAAAATATTTGCATTTTCGACTAAAATCTGCTGATAAAAGTCGATAGTGGGAATACACATTAACATTTATTTGGAAAAATAATGAATTGCATAGAGCCTCATAATTTGAAAATATTTACAAAAATATATGCCTACAATAACATTAAAATATCCAAGGATACGAATGAAATTTCGTTAACGCTGGAAAGCCTGACGATTCTATATCTTAAAGTAACACTAACGAAAACAAAAGCAAATAAATGAAGGGTATCAGAAGAACAAAATCTGCTGTTTATCTACACTCTTTTTTCAAAGACAATTTTTGGCGCTAAGTCAGGTGGGCGATAAATTGAGGTTGAACATATTAGAGCCGTAAATGTTACACTATTATAAGTATGACTATTCCCATGTACAACTGCATGTGGTACAAATTCAGAAAAAAGGAAGACAAATGTATTATTTTAACTTTCTTCAAATTTTTTCATGTTTCTTGAAATGCCTATAACTTAAAAACAAAAATACACTTTAGTAAAAATTTTCAACATTAAATTTAAGCATGTTCCCCAATAGATGTGTTCATGGCTCTGGCTCGTGATTTCAAAATTTCTTAGCTAGTTTGAAGAATTTTACTTTGAAATGTAGAAAAACGGTTTCTCTTATTAAAAGGACATCAGGCTAATTAAGAAATCAGTTATTTTAAATGCAATTTCAGTAATAAATATTGCTGAAACATTGTTAAGAAATTGATCCACATTGGCTAATATAACAGTGCAACGTCATGTAGGTACTAAAAATATGAATTTTTTTGTTTTTGATGGCGCTAAATCGGAGTTAGTCTATATCATTGTGCCAGGCCAAAAACATGGCGGATGATGTTACACGAGGTGGCTAAATCGAGGTTATACTGTATTTAAATTCTCAATACATGAGGCATTACAAATGCATCTAAAATATGCAAAGTGGTCAAAATTGACTACTCAGGTTTTCTAGTGTTAAATAATGTGGACGTATGCATATAGTTTTTGAATGCTATTTAATTTCAGGCTTTGATAAAAATATGGACAAGGGGCGAAAAATCCAAGGAAAATAATTATTTTTAAGCCTTTTATTTCTTTGCGTTTTCACCTACTTTTTTTTACTAATTAAAATAGTTTCCATGAATAAAAAATTAGTGGTAAATGCGGTTTTTTGTGCATAACATACTATTTTGATAGAACATAGTTGGTCAGCTCTAATTTGATAATGTATTCTTGCCAAGTAGTCAAAGTTTCAGTGGATAAATTTTTAGCTTAATCAGCCATATATGAAGAATAATAATCTACTAAGATATACTTATTTGACCATTAGTTTGTAAAATGTAGTATAATTGAATCAAATTATTAACTGCATTGATGCTTTATGTATTATATGAAAACAAATTTTGATGTGTTAGTCATTTTTAGGAATATGTAATCATTAAAAGATTATCAAAGGTTTTTGTGATTCTCTAGTGAACATATGAAGTAGCTCAAAAACTATTGGATAGTATGCAGGATTCATGATATTTTTCTATAAATCATTTAGTTGGATTGCCCAAGCCTACATTAGTTTTTATTGTAGAAACAGCCAGATAAGAATTATTTGATCTCTCTTAGTCACACCAATGGGTGTGTGGTAACTATATTAACAATCAAATTTTGAGGTCAAGCAAGAGTTCAAGCAATGCATATACAAGAATTCATTTAAAGATTAAATGCTTTCAATTAGTGCGTTTTTTGAAAACAAATGTTCTGTGTAAATGACTTGAAATTCCGTTGAAATTTTTTGATTTTGAACTTTATGTGGGTTTGCACTCAGTGGTAAAATGGGAAAAAATATTAGAAGCAATTTTGAACAAATTTGAAGCCCCAAGTTTTGAATTTGTTGTATTTTCGGGCCCAAAATAAAAGAGTAGTTTCATAAATATAGAAAAAAGTACAAAAAATGAATTTAATAAACAATTTTGGAGGCCCAATGGTTATGCAGGTACCTACCTACACATGTATATTTACAAAATATTAAGTAGTAAAAAGCATCTGCTATACACCAAAACGGGAAATGAAAACTTAATAAACTTAAGGGGGGTGGTGAGCAAATTTACAATGATGCCACTGTATTTTAAGGCAATTATCAAAAAGTTTAAAAATGTTTCTTTTGTGACGATTAAACATTAATATTAAACATATGCTATCCCTGCATGATATTTTCGAGCAATACAATTTGTAATTTGCATTCTGGTAAATAATCAAATTATTTTTATTGAAATGTAGACTCAAGTTTATCAAAATGATGTTTACCGTAGGTTTACGTAACACTAGTCCTTATTTTGAAGGGCGCGGTAATAGGCTTTCTTTGTATCACTAAATTAAATTTTTTAATTTTGAGTAAACATTGAAAGTAAGTTAGTTTTTATTTCAGTTTGTTAATATTTTATAAGTTGTAGTGCCTAAAGTGTTGTCAACAATAAATTATAAAGCGAATTTTATAGAATATACCATTTTTAATTAGGTTATGGAAATATCTCGCTTTGCATTGCTTTTCCTTCTTATGCGAGCAATGCGCTGCATGGAAATCTAGCCAGTTATGCTATATTTCCAATATACACACAGTAATAACTTAAAACACATCCAATAATTCCATATTTTTCCTCACTTGCGCCCTCATGCGGAATCTTTGTTCGCATTTTACTACGTAACGATAAAACTGTTTTAACCATAGTTAAAGGATTTTTAGTTAGTTAAATTGTTTGCAGTAGCAGTTTATTTGCTACTACGTGAATGAATATGCATCTACCTTGATTGGCATGTCAGTTACTACAGTAGGTGACTATTTTATCATTCCAACGTTAATTTCACGTTTAGTATAAGAAAATTAATGGTGTAAATAACAAAAATACTAACCAGGTATGTCTTTAATTTTATATTCATTATTCAATTTTGATGAATTATGTAGTCTTATATTTTGATCAGTAACTTAAGTCTTTGATTACATTTGTAAGACAATTCTTGATGCCTTTAGATGGTCTTTAGTTTTTGAATATATATTACATATATATATATATATATATATACATATATATATAATATATACATAATATATATATATATATATAATGTATATAACCCAAACAAGTTTAACTAGTATAATTTAGTATATGTAACACCGCAAATAATAGTTATGATATGCAATGAATCATTAAAAATGGGTAGCACCATAGCCAACCATAGTTGACAATAGTATTTTACTTTGATCAGACGTTTTAAACATATTGCTAGCAAGTGAAAAGGAACTTTCAAAATTCAGTTTATGGAATTCATTAAATATTTTGATTTGAAGTTTTGTTTTAAAAACTTATTAAAATATTCTAATTTATTCCTACGCAAATCATAAGCAGTGCTTTATTGGAAGTTTAATGAGTTTGAAAATATTAGGTTAAACTCATCTTAAACATAACCACCCCAGTTCGAAAGGTTTTACAGAACTGAGACTCGATTCTTACAATGAGCAAAACAATCATGTATTTTACTAAATGAATGTAAAGTTTCTAGTAAAAATTTTACTCATAAACTCGAAAATTCTTTATTATGTTAATCACTTCTATTATTTTTATATATATATATATATATATATATTTCGATTCAGTTGGGAATCTGTTTACACTTTATTGTATTATGGGGCTATTCAGGATTGCTATTTTACTTTAAATTCACTTATATTATTTGTTTTGTAATTTAATCTAATTTATACGATTTCTGATTGATTGACACCAAGTTCTGTAAGGCATTGCATATTAAAATTGTTGACAGAATTATTTTCGCTCGAAATGATGTATTTTAAGTATAGAATTTTTACCTTCGAAATGATACAAGGGTTCAGGCTAATGAGAGAATTCAGACTTTAACCTAAAAAATTCAATATTTTACTAATTTAACTATTCAATGCAGTTTTAATTTCGGCCTATTTTTATCATGATTTTTTTTTTGACAAATTCCAATGAGGTCTTAGATTCTATAGTGTTTGCATAACTTTGAATGAATATTAAAATAATATTTACCAAGTCTTCAATTTTGCATAAATTCTTACATTATTTTATCTTTTACTAATCCAGTTTCACAGTTTTAAACTAAACGAATATTACATGACATTGTTGATTGATCTAACCATTATATATTTTACTTACAACCAGTAAAGTCAAAACTACATAATATCAGAAGAAGATACATGCTTCTTTAAAAATTTTGATTATGCATGAATTTTTAATAATGACTTCTTTCCATTAGAGGCTTTGAAGTTGGTAGTACATATAATATGAATTTTGTTAAAAAATTTATTTTTCAGGGATATATATATATATATATATATATATATATAATCACAATATCCATCCTCCTGAAATTCTGAGAGTGGCATGCACTGTTTATAGCAAAATCATTTCAGATAGTTATAATTATGAGTATTGTCATTTACTGCTTTGTATTTATTGTCACACGGCTTTCAATCCATCTAATTTTAGATTTTAATTTAAGTTTCTATTTTCTATTTCTGATTTTGTTATTAAATTTATGTAAATGTTAAGGGATTTGCACAGCATGAAATCATTTTGTCGAAAACACTTTTTGATAGTTAACAAAATTTAGCTAAAAGAATTGAAATCATTACAATTATCATCCAATTACCTTTTAATGGTTTTTTGTAATAATTTTTTCAATGACTTTTTTGATTTTTTTAGACAAGCAATATTTCAGAATAGTCTTTGTCAAGATATAGTAACCGTAAGCACAATAAAGGCCTGACATTGGTATTTTAAATATTGTGATTAGTTTGTAATTTTAACATTGGGGATATTCAGTTCTGAAATTGGGCTGGATTTAGATTGGGTCGAACTCAATTGTCAAGTTCAAGTACGGTTCCCAATACCGACAATGAATTATATTGATAAAAAAGAAATATATATAATAGTTACCTACAAAATACTTGTTTAAAAGCATTTTATGCTAGCTGGTTAATTGAATTTTTAAATCAATTTTTAAATATATCAAGTGCTGTATTGAACATCTTTTCTGTTATTTTTAAATATTTAATTCGAAAATAAATTCTAAATGCGTTTTACATCCATCCCTACGTCACAAGATGAGGTAACGTGAAATTTGCTACACATAAAGTGATATGTAATTCAATTTTATTCAAAGACAGTTCTCTAATAGTTTCATGTGGTATTCAGTTTTTCTGGAATACATAGTTCGCAATACATTCTTTAATATTTCTCATTGATTAACTTAAAGGCTTAAGCTGTGAATTGCAGGCTTTGGCTTATTTATAAATTAATAAATATGCGTTTGTTGTTGTCTAGATTGGAAGAATGGAATTAGCTTTGCTTAATATATTGCGATGCATTTATCAATATAATTTTTGTATAAATATAATTTCATATCTCATTGTCAATCAATGTTTTAATACTTTGAAAATATGTATTAATCTGCTATCAATGGCATATATGAAGTCCCTATATGTTCTTTGTTACACTATTTAAATGGATCTGTCTCTAATATGTAAGACCTGGCCAAAGATGCTATTTTACTAACGAAATGAATATTCTTATGTAAGTGGGATGCACGAATGACAATTGCAATATAATTAAAACAACTACGATTTTTGGAAGGTCATCGTTCTATTGACTTGTGATAACTTCTGTAATTATAATGGGAAGAAATTTTAAAGAACTATTTCCCTTGCTAATATTGTTAATATCTATTCTTACTGAGGACGAATCTACATCCGCTAAATTTATGTTTGCTGATTGGCTAAACTACTGCTCGTAACAAGCACCAGCATGCTTGGAACAAGATATTCTCAGTTACGCACACTAAACGTTTAATTACAACATTATATTGTATTTCGTAATTACAATACTACCCAGGTAGAAATAATACTTCATTATCTACTAGAATTCAATCCTATCAAGGGGCTCTATTCCACCTGAATTTTTGTGGTCTACCGATAACAAACATATGGTACAGGAAATCACATTTGTAGTAGTACACGGACGCTACTTTAGGTGATTGATCTTCCTAATATTAATACGAAATCCCCAGAATTTCTTATTTTTTATCGACACATCTTTAAGATGTTTAAGGGGAAGTACACTAAATAAACATAGTATTTTGAAACTCCAATTTTGGAGTTTTTATTTGGTGAGCAAAAAATATTATTTTAATATTTTATGTAAAATTTTTAAGATTTTTAATACACAGTAAAAAAAATTAAAATTTACTTCCTCAAATTTTTTTTAAAGAAAAATTAAAAAAAATTTTAAAAATGTAAATTTACACTTTCTTTGAAATTAAAAGTATTCAATATAACTAATAACATCACCTAACCTATCTATTGATGATTTTTCAAATATAGCAGTTTTAAGATTTTTTATCATTATTTTTAATTTAAAAAACCGCATTTTTACTAGTAAAAATTCATTAAAAATTTAAATTTTAAAGATATGATAAAACCCGCCAATAGCAATGTGAAAATAACATTACTCTACCTACTGATAAAATTTGGTGTGTTTTGAATGACTTTTGTGGTTACAGATGAACTTTGAATTACGACAAGTTAATTATTAGAAAATGGACATAAACGATTTCGTTTAATTTGTTTGCAGTGTAGTTGTGTAATTTTTACAATGTTTATTAGTATGAAGTAATTTATAATATGATGGATACATATTGAATTCAAATTTTGCTTAAAATTTGGCTTACAATGTTTTTTGACATTTTTCATGTGCATTTGTCAATATTTTTGACAGTATTGAATGAATGTAATATATTGTAGTAAAATTCGCTTATAAGTTAAAACACAATTAATATCTGCATATACACATCTCTTATATTAAAATAGTATTATTTTAAAACAAAAAATCATGGTTTCAGACTGCTGTTAAATGTGTGTCAATAAATATTGAGGAGCGAAACGCCACCTGGTGAATATTTGTATCTTATGACCAATTGAGAGGTCTTATAGTGTGTTGTTAGTCGCTGTGGTGTATGCAGCATAGCGATGTACGAGTATGGGTTTTCCCTCGGATACGCGTATTTTCTACGCAGTTCCCATCGCATAAGATAGAAGGGAACTGTACATTATTATACTACAGGAGTGGAGTCTATTCTAGGCGAATAGCATTTACAATAATTTTCGAATTGTTGTCAGTTAAAATAACTGCCTTAAAATGTATAGAAGTGCAATGGCATTTTGTTTATTTCAGCAAAGCTTTCCAATTGATGTTCTGAAAATTGAAGTAAATGTTCAATAGAATAAATTGTACTTAGTGATACGCAAGTTGCATAAATCATTTATTGGCAATATTAATTGTCATTTATTTTTTATTACAAGGGTGATAAAATTAGAGTAGATGTGGATACCACACACTATTCCTGACACGCAAAACAAAACTGAATGAGCATTTAGCCATGTGAGAGAAAACTTTGTTACCGAACGCATCAATGAGGTATTGGTAATAAGAAGCTGCTTGTTAGACTAATAATTTTCCATTCATTTGAACTTTTGCAATGCTTACTAAAATATATCATGGAAAGCAACTTCTATGACTCGGTTATTTTTGCGGATAATGACCAGGTCCGGGTAGAGCTTTTACAGGCATGGTTTAAGATATTGCTGAGAATGGCTGAGTTCGGTAAAGCATTTACGGGTATGGGATTACTTTTGCGGAAATGGCCGGGTATCGATACGAAACAGAAAAATGGCTTTTATGGGAGGGGGTGGGGTTGAGGTCAGGAAAGACTTATCAGCACAGCACTTGTGCAGCTTACTACCTTAAGAGATTGTACTTATTAAAACCTGTTTTGGAGCAAACTTTTTCGGAACCTGCTTTGAACAGATTCATTCCGATTTTGTGTAAAACCCCGGAAGGATTTTATAAGGAGAAACATGTAAAAAAGACATTCATAGAGCAGGGTATAATGTACTTATTTTTATTGAAACATTGATGCGACAAGGATTTATCTAAATAATCTGAATAATGTAAAGGAGTTGAGAAAATATCGTTTTTTGGATTAATGCTGCGACTTCGAGCAGTTTGAATAGAAATAAAATTAGCGTCAAAATGCATATTGCTTTGCAAATTACTAGGATTATAATTCTGAAATGCTGAGGGGATCATAAGTGAATTAGAAAGACTTGCAACAATCTTATTTTTTTCAATTGTATTTACTGTACTCCCTCTTAAATTGAGTTACTTCCAGCTTTTTTAGAAGGCAATATTTGACATTACTCTTGTTTTTCACTGATTTTGTAGTCAAAATGAACAGTTTCAATATTTGTACTGCATTCAGTGAATCTTTATACAATTCAATTATGGACCTCCAACATTAGAAACAGTCAAATCACATCAAACTTAACATCATTAATTATATTTTACAATGCTTGGTAATTTATTCTCCCAAATGAGTTGTAGTTCTAATGTTTATTAGAACTCATTGAAATCATTTGAATTCTATTTTTTTAAATTAACCACTATACAGCATCTCTCTGAAAATGTATTGTCTTTAATTTGAATATGTTGATAATTATTCCAAGTTTTCTGAAATTATGCATTAATTTCAAGATTTGGAATAAAGTAGAAAACGGTTTTTATGTAACAAACTGAGTTTGAACTACAAATTTGAAGAAATCAAAAAAAATTTCTCTCTCTCTCTTTCTCTCTCTGTTTTTATACCAAGATTCTTTTATAATTTAAGATTATATAGCGGAAAATATATCAGTAGATTGACAAAAAGCTTAAATCCATGTTTCGCTCTCCGTCCTTGATTATGTATCAGGGGAACATTCTCTTACTTTGAAATTTCTTAACATTTGGAATCACTTCAGTATCCGTTGATTGTGTTTAAATTTAAATATTTTGTAGAGATTCGGTAATTTTGGAAGAGAAAGACAATTTTGCATTAAACCGTTTTCCGTTTTGAAGCAGTTAGTTAACTGAAATTTTAATATAATTAATAATAGCATAGGTTGTTACCCAGGAGTTTTGTTCAGGTTTTTTTTCAATTAGTTATACAGTGTAGGACAAAAATCTTTACACCGACTATTAAGTCAGACATTTAAAAAAAATATTCACTAAATTTTTGAAGCAATATATCTTTACAACTCTGTAACTTAGATGTTTAAAATATCAATAAACCCATGATAATTATGGTATCTTTCCTTTATTGTAACTACAGGCCCATTTTTCTGGTAGATGTTGACTAAAATACCTCGAATTACAATTGCTATCAGAAATAATATCCGCGATCATTGGTATACATTTTGCGGAAAACAAAGAAGGCCATGCTTCGCGAGATAAAAAAGGTCTGGTCTTTCAAAAGTTTTCATAAAGTGGGAAGAAAAGTATTTAGCTGCAGCATCTTCATCCAATCATTTTATTACCCCAAAGAACTAAAAATAGAAGCTCCAAAGTCTCAAATTTATCTAATAGATCAATCACACGTTATTTAACCTGCAATTGATTGGATGGAAGAATTTCTGTCCCAATGGCGAAATTAAGTCCAATTAATATTAAAAAAGACTTTCATTCTGTTGTACTAAATTGTAGTTGGGCGTTTAATATTGGAAAAGGGTGATCCTTTCGGATGAAACAAAGATGGAACTTTATCCACTAAGAAGACATATACTCTAATTTATCCAGTCCTTTATTGTAGTAATCCGTGCTGTTCGTTATAGAACTCTAGTTAGATGTACAGGTTCCGTAAACCCAATTGAATACTTTCCCAGAGGTTCTCTGACCAGTATACATGATCGTCATTGCTTTTCAAAAAGACCAAAATCATATTTTTGGTTAATTTTAAAGTAAACTTGCTCTAAAACTAGACTGAGAAACTCAACTACATTAGATAAGCTCTGAAGCGCTTCGGGGGAAGAATGGTCAAAATTGACCCCCCCCCTTATAAGCAAGTTCTATGAATCATTGCCTAAGTGAATTAATAATATTATCAGTGACAAGTGTGAAGGCATTGCTGCGTAAAATTTATGGAATGTTTCATCCATAAACTACCTCCCAAACAAAAATTATAAACATTTTAGTTCAAACTTTTTATTGATAAATATTTTGGTGTAAAGAGTTTTGTCCACAGCTGTACTTTGTCTTTTTTATTTCCGTATATCTATCTACTCACTGGTCACTCTGGCCACGTTTTTTCCTCCAAGACTTATTAACCGCTCAGTTGTGATATTCAGCATTTGAAACGAAACTATATTCTAAGAATTTTAGTAATAACAACAGATTATTATAATTGAAACCAATTTGATTTTTTAAAATTATGACTTATACCTGTCCTTCCAATTATTAGAAATTGCACTTCGATGTTAAGTATGATTTCTATTTCAATAAGCTTATTCAACATCAACTCCAATCGATTCAGTATTTTCCCACTAAATTTCTATAAATTGGTGTTTGTATGCCAAAAAACCATAAAAGTTGTATATGGATTCGGTATGGGTTGTCTCTGTGATCTTCCAAAGTTTTGATCCAAATCCAATGATTTTGAATTTTCAACCTTTGAAAAATATTTTAAATTTAAGGGTTGAAACTATATATTTAAATTTACTCATTTCTAACTCTTCATTCTACATAGCTTTCATATGGTTCCATATTTTAAATATGTTGAACAATTCAAAATTCATTAAGTTCTTGATAATCGAGCAGACGTAAAATATTACATATTTTTGTGCGAATGGGATAATAGAAACTTGAAAGTGGGTACTTAGAGGTGCACAGACCATTGCAAATCTATTCAACGCGCATTAATTGTAGGTCCTTTGATGAAAAATGAGAGTTGCTGCTTTGATATTCGCTTGAATTTTTAATATAAAACATTTACTTTAATGGCTTTCATAACTGGATTGAAATATTAATTTTTCTTGCTGGGATTTGAATAATTTATTAATTCCTAAATTTCTTTAATTACTGTGAAAGTATTTAGAATTTGACGCCGCTGAATTTGTTTAGAATTCACTCGATTTTGGTTACATGAGTATATTCATAACACATTAAATAATAGGTCATATTCTGAACACTTAAGTCAGCTAAAAGTGTTTCAAATTTTCAGAAATGAATACAAAAATAGTCTACGCGTAGATTTTTAATTTATGATATCGCCCGCCGTTCATATTTATAAAATCTAATTCGATAAAGACGAATAAGTTTCTAAAACTTCTTATTTTGTAAATTTTCTCTATATATATCATGCCTTGAAAGTACATTGTACACTACCGCTACTTGCGATTTCATTTCAGCGTTTGAATCGTTCGCAGAATTTTGACCTAAGGTGAATGTCGCAGTTGCGCCATCTGGAGACTGTCTGCATATTGCATAAATCTCCTTAGGTTTTAGATTATAAATTTTTTTACAAGGTTTTTTCTTTATACGAAAAAATCACTGCTGGAAATGGAACTATGTCTTTCACTGTATAAGTCATTATTTAGAGTTATACTGTATTTAGTTATTGATATTAATAAAATCATTCGCATCGTGTAAATATTTATTTTGCAAATACAGTGTGTATTGAAAGTAGTGTTTGAGGCAAACAAAAATTTATTAGAAAAATCCAATTACAGCCTTAAAACAAAGTCAAATATCGATGAAGCAACTCTTTCAATCCTAATGCATTGTTGAGCTTGCCGGGGAATGGGTCAAACTTTTTGGACTAGACCCGTTTCCCTAAGTTTAACCCAACTGCACCAAAACAAACAAAATTTATGTGTTTTCAGACATAACTAGCTAACCAGTAGTGGGAAAAATAAATGTTCAATGTAGCGTTAAGCCTATACATGTAACCAGCAATTAATGTCAGCGTTATTGATTACCCGACAGGACTCGATTTAAAGAAAAAACTACGACCCAGCCCGCGGTGAGGTTGACCCGTTTCCACCCTTGATGTAGAGTACGTTGGTTCTTGATAATCATCGAACAGGATAAGGAACTGATTGTAATTATATGACATACTGGCCCCTTGTGCGATAAAAGTATGTTCCAAATTTTTTTTGGCAATTTTCCACTTGTTCTGGAGCTCATCGGTACACATCATAATATTGTTGTTTTTGAGGAATTTCGTGGGCGTACAGTATATATCCGATGACAATGCGGTGATATGCAGATGTATATCGATAGTTCTCATTTTCCATATTTTTATTAAGTTGTCCTTCAACATATTTTGATATTCCACTGTTCCCATATTTCCATAAATTTTGCTTAGTTAGTGCTTCCTTTACCCCAAATGACCTCTGCACCATAACAAACCTGAGTTTCAATACCTTATTAAAAAACAGGTATGATACCGCTTACCTTAGTTTCTGTATTGACTACAAACAAATTGAGTTTGGGTTTGATTGACACTCATTTTGGAAGTTCGTTGTTAGAGGTTCGTAGAAGTTTTTTACGTTAAATAATGATGTTGAACAATTTTCCTCAGATAATCTCCGCAGCTAAACAGCCATGAAAACCATTTATGCTTAGACTTTGACGGGTTATATGCAGATATTCATAAGACCATCTTTGCAATGACTACTCATTTGAGGCGAAATTTTAACCTAGGCCCCTGCGATAGCCGTATATATATATATATATATATATATATATATTTCTATATAT
>CABFPE010000158.1:189979-223546 GCA_900660155.1 Hofstenia miamia | reverse complement strand
ATATATATATATATATATATTTCTATATATATATATACGAATTAAGGCTTGGCTCGGGCCCGGCTCGGGGTCGCGAACTTTAGCCTAAGAGTCGGCTTGTGCCCGAAATACTGGGCTCGCATGGGCCTATTTTAGCCAATTGTAAAAAATCGATTGAGCTGTGAATCAGTTTAGAAAATATCCGAAATGGACTTTTTCTCCAGGAATAACCACACTACTCCAAAGATTTTAAGTCAGCGAATACAACAGCACAGAAATTGAAAACATTCGTTGCGATATTTAAATCATAATAGTTGTTTACAAATATAATTTGTGAAAAGTGCCTTTTTGGGTATTGAATGAATTAAACACATCAGTTCAAGTTTATTAAATTATTTGGATATCTAGTAAATATCAGCATTTCTGTATACCCTGTCATTATTTCACAAAACACCGTTTTATTTACAGAATATTTTTATTGCTAATGAATTTAATTTAAACTTTTTGTTAAAATAGGCTTGTCTTTATTCTCTAAATTCTTATTTTTATATATTTGCTTAAAAAATTCGTTAGTTTTGTGTGGGGTGCTATAAATTTATATATATATATATTTATATATATATATATATATATGTATGTATATGTATATATATGCATATATATACATACACTCATATATATATTTATATATATATACATACATATTTATATATATATATATATATATATATAATAAGTTATTTTTTATGTTGAGGAATTGCGTAATTTATTACTTTTAATTATCTGTAATTTAGTTTACTTGACAAGTGTTCGTCAGGTTGTGTTTTGATAAATGAGTCATAGTAAGGGAAATAAGGACAAACAACGTAACGCGACCTCAATGCATAATTTCCAGTTAATTGATCGACCTTTTTCCTTCAAAAACGAACATTATCCATGGATTAAACGTTTTTCCCATCAATTCTGTAAAGACTTTCTGCAAATTATCCTATTACAATTACGTGGCTTCGAGCACTTTCGATTATACGTTTGATTGCATGTACTCAAGGGCTATTTTAGGGTTCCTATTCTCCTCTTTATTAATTAGAGATTTAAATTTGACCAGACGGAATTTTGACATTGTTTTAAATGTTACATTTGTCAATTATTCAAATCTGATTCATGATAACAACTTATTCTGACATTTCAAAGCGGGCTCATGAAGAAATAAAAAAACATGATCATTACAGTATACCCCTTTCATGATATTTTGTAAAACATTCAAAGCAAGTTTGACAAACTAAACTCATGTGCATGTCGATTTTGAAAAATCAGTTTCATTAATTGTTTGTTTGATGTACTAACAATTTAGTTTATGACATCAATGATTCATTCTAACATTAATTGTTTCCATCCTCGTACATATACTATTCCATGCAGCTGTTAGTTTACAAATTTGACGTAAAGCAATACGACACAATTATTGTTTGCATTGATGGTCGCGTAGCGATTGCATTGCGAACGTCTTCTCGAAATATGATAATTTTGCGGCGATGTTCGTTTGCCATTTTCTGTCAAAGCAAGCACCACTACATTCCATTATTTTAAGTGGTTTGTTTTTCCCACAATGCCTTCTTAATGTTTCATTAACAACAGAAACGTGATCCTTTGATTTAATTTTCTGCGCATTCCATCTAATAGATTTCCCGAATATTTTCAAAGACCTTGTTCGGAATATGAGTTTAAATCATTTCTATTTCATTTGAGTGAACCATGGCCTATTAATAGGACATGAGTAAACTTGGGTTTAACAAGCTCTTGTTGTATTCATGTATTTTATCCTACACCAGATTCGTCGAATTTATTTAAATATTTTACCGACTAGCGCTAGCCATAACACTAATGTCGCTTATTGATCTCATGCTATGAAATTTCAGAATAATCTAATCCGCTATAAGAATGAGTAGAATTTTCACAATCAGCCGAATTAACTTTTTTACCGTATGAAATTGCATTTGTACCAATTGTCCAACAGCAGCAAGCTGCGAAATATTTTAATATACATTTCACATTCATTTCGTTCAATGATTCAGGCGGATTTAAGCCCGAAAACCTTTATTAGCTCAGGTCGCGTTCATTTCTGATCTACACCACAAGTTTGTAGGCTAAATTATTAATTTTTTGATTCTGCTATCGTGATAACTAAAAGTGATGAGTAGTGAGTGTAGTGGGTAAGCCATTGATTATGTATTCAATGTAAATGTAGTAATTATTGCTCTTTAATTCGTAAGTGTATGAGCAGTATTTTTCCATTGAATTATTTGGCAGTGTTTGGCAATGCTAAGCTTTTGGGCAATCCAAATCTACATTTGTTTACGCTTACATTACAATCCGATCGGGGTTACTCAAGCAATCGACAGACTGATGAGTGGGTGAATCCACAATCCGGGTCCGGAACTTAACCCTTGGAAGTATACCACTAAGGCCGATTTGATTGTAAGAAACCTCTGGTGACCCGTGGCAGGCAGAGTGCTGATCTATGTTGAGTCTGATCAGCAGAGTGAAGCTGAAGGCCAAACATCAGTTGAGAGGGTTACTCTTTCCCCACTTTGGCCAACCAAGGCTACTAACGGAGCAAACTAAGAGAGCGCCTGCTGGCTGCTATAAAAGATCCGAGAGCTATATTGGTGTATGCGAACCTGAATGCAAAGCATCTAGTGGTATCAAACTCCATAAGAGTTTCTCGAACGTCATTGGGTGTTGTCAGAATAAAGCTCGGAAACATGTTTGATTAGAGTTCACTACACATGTGTTGTTTTTGTCATTTCCAACTTTAGAAACTGGCAGTCGAACTCTTTCGCGATTCCAATCCGAGTAGATTTTCAATGCGCTTGCCCATGCGTGCTGTGTTCTAATTATTCTGAGCTTAACACCCGAAGATCTTGAATACACTCATTTTTACATCACGCATGCCACATACGAAATTGCCATTTTTATACTCATCCCAGCCTGTGATGGCATTCTGTTGTCCATTTTCAACACTTGTTTATAAGCATTCTCTATTTTTGGCTGTTGTGATTAATTTTATTTAGACCGTTTTCGGGCTGTAATTTCTTAAATATTCAGCCCGGCTCATGTTCCTTTCTGACGAATATACTTCTTCTACACTAAAATGTCAATTTCCTGGTTTGTGAGTAAAGATTTAGTTGTCACCATGATTTTGTGAGTCATTAGATTCGACACAAAATAATGACTGCGAACACGCGTTATAAAAACAGTCTTTTTCTCAGACAAATGAATTAAATTTCGTACATTGAAGGATTTTTCTTAATAAAAGAGCGTGTTATATTTGATACGATGTTGGAATGCATTTCTTTCCCATTTTCGTTGAATAAACAATCGTAGGTGCTGATGACGAATACGCACTCGCTTTTCCCATGTTTTCCCTCTAATCCATTCAAAATCGTTAACACAGTTCATTGATTTTTCTACATTCCGTTTATTTGTTTTGAATTAATTTCAAATGTTCACTATACTTTTGCGCGGAATGTAGGAATTCAATACGAAAATAGGTGTATATAGAATATTGGGTCCTACTGAGAAGTGTCCGCCAACCTTAAAGAATTTTTCGACCCATCCCAACCTTTTATAGTTTTTTTTTACCACCCAGCTCATCCTGCATGTGCAGGTCAACTGGTCGGTTGTCATCAGAACTTCAACGCCGGCAGGTTGTGTCTTTATTTACATTGTGAAATCAAATTTATACAAATACACTAGTAATGTTATGTAATACATATATCTAAAAAATAAGTCAAATTTCATATGCATTAAGCACTTTATTTATTAGATATAAACCAAATGCTAGAAACTCAAAACATCTTCCGAAATTCTCTAGTAAATTTATAAAAATTGAATTTTGCACGTTGAAATTTCTAAAGGTACCTGCACCCTAATACATTTGTTCACACTTAGTGGCGTGACTACATGGGTGCCACTGGGTGCCATGCACCCGATTACATAATTCTGGCCCCAATCAAAGATTAGCCCTCACTTAGGGATAAATCATGCAATTGAACGATGCCGTCTACTTGGTAGTCGAATCACTGCAAATTTATTTTTCCTATGCTAGAATTGCATAATTCTCGGGTTTGTGCTTCTACCAAACGAACTTTATAGTACATGTTTACGAAAATTACCTATCTCTCTGTAAGTACAAACAGGCCCGTATTTCCTGAGTTGATCAATAATTAGTGAGATTGTGGCAATGTAGGGTATTAATATATCTCCAACTGCAGAACTGACAATGCTTCGGAAACACCTGCACGTACAAGAACAGCTAATGATTTCGGATAAATGCAATCTCACAGTCATTTTAGATATGATTGATAGTGCTGTATTTCTCAATATGTACAGTGTCGTTCACAAGTTCTGTGTTCGAAAAATTTTTTCAACAGTGAAAAGAATTTAAACTACCAGGCGAGCTATGATGATAACCAATCATTTAAATTATTTATGCTGATGATATTATTGTAGGAACCCCTTGAAAAAATCCGACACTCACTGAGTTTTTCAAAACTGACTTCCTTACTGCTCCGCTATTCACACCGGTTTTTTAAGTTTTTAGTGTAAGACAAATATAAATTTGTTCACACCAAGGTAACAAAGTTGTAACGTGTTCACATCAAATTTGGTTGTGAACTTTATTAAAAGCTGAAGAGTTGTCAACAGATACGTTACCCTATAAATCTATATAACCCAACTTACAGGTCTTCACAACCGATTTTTAGCTTAGAGGACCACTGAACTAAACTGTCGAGGCATGAGTAGAAATCTTCAATTAACATGAAGACGGTATCACTCGCTTAATTCTGAAATGCAGGGCGATTTTTATTTATTGCACAAAGTAAAACTGTTTTCTATTTGTTAGTTGTATCCACTGTTTGAATGAAACAAACTTATTGGCTTGAAAGTGATTCGATCTTTTAAATCATTAGAGTTATGTATCAAACATGTTGGGGGTAATCAGCGTTTTTATGATATCTTATTGGGCATGTGCAAAATAAGGAATGTAGTGATATAGCATGCTCAATTGTAATGAATGATTTTTAATTAAAATCTTTTTTAAGTCACTTATAATGCCATTTTATCTCTGTTTTATTTTTATATTTCAGATTAGAGTCCCTCCCACCACTGCGTAGCATTTTTACCTGTTGAATGGTTATTTGAGCCACAGATTGATGTCTGCACGAATCAATATTGTACTGATTCATTATTAATGAGCTTTATGTCACGGCATTCTATACATCAATGCATTTTTGTGATTTTAATGGGAGGCTTTTGAAATTTATTGCGGAATCGGGGACATGAGAGAGTTGTTTATTACAAATGCATTCTGTTCAAAAATGACGTAATTCTTATAAAAATTATCAGACTAATTAACACACTTCCAGAAAGTTTTAGTAAAAGAATTTACTGCACGAAGCAAACATATTTGTTATGCAGGCAAATATTAATAAAACATTGAGCGCATTGACTGTCATGTATCCATAAATTGGATAAATTTTGTGTCCAAAATGTACCACGTATCTATATTATTATCTCAGGTGTTTTTATTCTATGGACTTTTGAAATGGTATAAATGATATTTGATGTGGAATATACTAAAAAATAAATTATAAAATTGTGATTTCGTGGGTCAATCGAAAATTTGATTCATTTGCTAATAATTTTTTTCAATGTCAATTTTTTTTTAATCTTGTTGTCATAGGTTTATATGAAACAGAACATAGTTACTTGAAGATTCTTAGGAACAGATATCCATACATAAGATAAATCTTTGGTTAAATGTATGCCATAATTGTTTAACTAAAAGATTAACTCCGTTGGTAGGAAATTATTCAGCAGAAAAAATGTTTGCCGAATAATTTTTCGCAAAGTACAGTATTTTGTGTCAAGAGTGAGTTGGTTATATTTACTATGTTTCATATCTGTAAATACATGCAATGTCATTTTTAGCGCCATCTAGAACTTTCTAAAGAAATAATTGCGGTATTATAAAAACTTAGCTTCTGTGTTATCCTTGTAATTTTTCCTAATAGTTTTGTAGTTTTAAAATGAATTTGTCACTTGATTTTTCAACTTAGCAAAAACAATAGTTTTTCAATTAAAACTACTTGTTTTACAATGACGTAATTATTTATTTATAAGTTAATAAATTATTTATTACAAGCGTTACATCTGCATTCAGTGAAAAATAATTAATTTAAGTTGTCTAACTTTTCTAGAATTGTCTCTGATTTGCTTCTTTGTCTAAGCTGCCCGCTACACAGTTTGTAACGTGTAATATATTTGCGAATTCCGGGGTAACATATCACAAATATTTTTATTCATTTATATTTCCAGTACAATTTTAATGATTTTGTGTTTCAGTTAAGTAAAATATTTCCAACTTACTGTAAATGTGCGGTAGAGTTTAATTCTAAGTATTCAAAGAGTCAATATCATATTTCAAAGGGTGTTTCCATTTGTAACTTGAGTGGAATGAATTACTTAACTCGTTGAGCAGTTGGTATGTTATCTGTAGAAATCTTAATATATAGTTTTTGTAAAATCAGGAACATAGTTTAGAAGTATTTAAATGCATAATGTATGTATGTGCATATGTATGTTGTATTTTTTTAAGGATTTAGAGTTTCTTTGTAGTAAACAAGATCATGGAATTTACTATATATATATATTAGAAATCCATGAGAAGTTACGAAAAATAATTGGCATTGAAACAAAGTGAAGGCATCATATTTTTTTCGAACCTAAATGTTTTGTCCTAGGGTATAATTTCTAGTTTTTTTCAATCTTCATGTTATAAAGTGTCGCCATTGAACAAAATATGCAGCTAAGAAACCCTTTTTAAATCGAGATCTAAAAGCATTTTGGAAAATTTTTTGATTAATGTTTACAGATTTTGAATTTTCCATTGTCGCTTTCTGGTCACGTTATTTCAATGCTGTGCTATTTTCTCCTGAACGAAAGTATTTTATTGAAGAGGAATGATTGCTTGCGCTATAACTGCGAAGTAATTTGGAACGTGACGTAAAAGTTAGTGTATTGTTGACAAAGATCACAGCTGCTCTGGGAATATTCACGTTAGGATTGGGAAAATAATTGGCTCCCTAAATGAAGCTATTATGGATGCCTAAGTGTGCTTTACGTTTTTAAATTTCTGCTTTGCGCGCGATAAATTTATCTCCAGTCTGCTTTCTTTCTATTTCGATAAATAACGAATTCCTCTTTTCGTGAATTATGTGCAGGTAGTAAATCAGATGCTATAAACACTATAATTTTTATTAAGTCTTTATCCTTTTAAGCCAGTTGAAGATACTACAAGTTTATAATTCGACAAATAACTGACGTTGTTGAAGATTTATTAAATTTTGTTTCAATTTTGAGTGATATTTTCAAGACCATTTGTTAATATGTTTATATGACCTAAGACATCAAAGTTTTGTAATAAGTTATTTCAAAACAAATAATTAAATGAACTGGAAATAGATTTGGTACTAAAAACATTCTGCAACTACAAATTTTCTAAAATGAAAATATAGAGTGCTACAGCGTTCGATATGGACGGAAAATTTAGGTCCAGCCCTACCCGACCCGGCCCATTTAAATTAATGTGAATTAGGACAATTTTAGGTCCATTTTTATAATTCTTGTCAAAAAATTGTTTCCAATTTTTTCAGGGTTTGCTAAACCAAAATTAGGCATGTTAAAAACTTGAAATATATCAAACACACTGAAATTGAAGATCCCAAATTGAAATTTAAAAGTATATACGATACTAATGTAAAACTTCAAAATCTCAATTTTTTTCAACACATTATTTATAACATATATATCACTCGCTGCATTTAAGTTGACTTGCATGCAATATTGCGTGATAGTCAGTTTTTTAAATGTCAACCCATTTTTCCAATTCTTCGGCCCCAACCGAGCGTGGACTGCCCATGTCCCTCACTTTTCATCACAAATCAAAAAGCTTATACTGAAATCTTTCCGATTTTGTCACTGTAAGATCCTGTAAGCCGACGAGGTTTTTAGTTGCAGCTGCTATCGCAAGCTCTTTGAGATTTTAGTTGTCGAGTTTATGATTTTATAGACCTTGATTGATGCCTGTTCTATTATGCAGTGAACACCATTTTTCATAACATTTACAAGAGAATCCAAATTCATTTCTAATAACCTGTCTCATTATTAATCTTGCCACCCTATCCAAAAATGTTGTGCTCCTTTATTTTCCAATTATTTATTTTAAATCTCCCTGATTCAGTATCATGATTTAGCCAACATCTTAAAATATTGCACAAATACAAGGTGCTACTACAAATACAGCAGACGTATGGCCTAGGTCAAATGATTTAGATTTAAATTTATTGAAGTTAAATTGATTGATATCCGACACATTCGGGTGAAATCTTTTTAAAATTTTTTTCCGTAATCCTACAAATTTGCACGGATACTTTTCCAAGTTAGCGTGAACCCTTTTCAATGCAATATTGACAGAATCCATTTTCCCTCTCAAACACAGGACGACTTATCCCGATGTCAACGAATGCTTTTTATACGGATGCATCAAAAACGATTTGCTAGTGATAAATGTTGTTGAAAACCATTGTTATTTATTAAATTAAATACTGATTGCTTTAACCAATTTCCATTTTCAATCGCAAATGATTGATAGATTAATTCAAATTGTTTAGTTGTCCCTCAAGGATTTACTTTAACAAAACTGGATCAAGTGAATGGTTGGCGCCACATTAAGTCTTTCCCTTGTTTCAAGTGGTCATTTTCATCATGTTAAGATGTCTTACTGAAAACCTAAATATGATATCCGATTCCATATAATTTCAAAAGAGGGTATTTATGAATGCGCAATTATTAAATATCAAGAAATTGGATCATACAAATTCTTCTTCGTGCAATATATCCCGTGTACGATATTTAGTGATTAGATATTGCCAATAACCTCAGATTTGATAAATTCCCTTCACCTCAAATTTAGTATTAAATTTGGTTCTAGACTCATGAAATCTCTAGTTTCAGATCCTCAAAATTATTTCAAGGTTTTTCATCACATTGCATCTTTGAATGATCTCTGAAATCAATTTGCATTGAGCAATCTTCCGATACATTTTGCAATATATCTATAAACTCTTAGTTTAGAGTTTTCGTTGAATTACTTTATTGGTTTTTTAGAATTAGAATACTTTCAACTTGCATATGAAAAGTAAATTGTTTTGTATGAATGCCCCAATTTTTCAGATTCTGAACAATGAAGTGAACATTTATAAAAAATATTTTGCTTTTAGTTCCAAACTAACTCCAACTATATTGATCTAGTATGGATAAATTTTGGCAAATAAAAAGATGCATCAGAAATGCCGATATCCATTAATTGAAAGAACTTTAAGTGATTAAGGTGATTAAATTGATTGTTTATACAGAAGAATTGTTGCCCTTGAAATTGTGATGATTTTAGTAAAATATGGAAAGATGCGTACGTGCAACAGAGACAAATGTCTTGATTACTCGAATTTAGATAATCTCCATTGGCTCTCAGTTCATCACATATACCATACGTGAATAATACTAGGTTGATTCATAGTTTGATTATCACTATCGCGATCTGTTCAGACGAAAATCAATAATCTCGTCCCAGGATTCTAGAATTTAACCAATTCTATTTTAGCTTTCATCCTGTATTATATTTATCTAAATTCTGCCTCAAAATGTTGAATGGTATTTGTGTTATTGCTACAGGAACTTCTCACTAATTGATTCTGAGAAGAATCACCTAATTTTGCTATGGATTGTTTGTAATGCCTACTAAACACGACTCCTTGATTCTAATTCTTCTGCTCAATGCTAGAGGATTACTTGAAATTGCTATAATTAAAATGACTGAATTATCAAAACTGATCATGGATTGAATCATCTGATTTCATCAAAGATGTTTTGCGTGAGTATTTTTCTGAATCTGATAAATATATTTATCTGCGTCCTGCATTCTTAAGTCTTGAAAGTTAATTACAAATTCTTGCACATTCAATAAAATTTATTAAAAATATGTCATTCTGCTAATCAAACATTAAACAGCTATTTACCTTCACAGAACAAATGAGACGCTTCGCATTATCGACTACAATTACAGCTGCTCAGAAATTAGTTCACTTACGCCTCAAGCTAAATGCAAACAGAAAAAAGCCCTCATCAGGTGAAATAACCATACGTAATAGGCATTCTATATATAGGTTTCCTTTTGATTGTTGTTGGGGGATTTTTGTAGACTTGCAAGGAATCCATTTTACATCTACTAATGTAATCCAGTTATATACTTAGGATTCTTTACTCTGCGTCAATGTATATTAATGCTGCTTTCAAAGAAAAAACCATACTTAGGACAAATTGATAAGTGATGTGTACTACTCACAAGGGAATGATATCTGGTTTATGAAAAAAGAATGATTGCTATGAGTGCATGAGATCTTGTATATCGTGATTCTAACTGTAGCAATCTTTGAAAAATGAGATTTTATCGACTAGTCTTAAGTTTTGTAATCATTTTAAAATTGCACTTTAACTGGATTCATAGTTGAGGCGGGACTCCTCCACACTTGAAGGGTTTAGCTTAATATTTAGAGCAATGATCATTAAGAGGTAGCCACTTAATAAATGACATGGATAAATGATGATTAGAGTTCTTCCATCATTCGAAGCAGTACCTTCTCTTCACTTCCAGGGGTTACACATTGAATATTCAATGCTAGGATTGAGTAATTCCAAGATTCTTTATGATTGTGTACAATATCATTTGTTCTTTTTAATATTTAGAGCAATGATCATTAAGAGGTAGCCACTTAATAAATGACATGGATAAATAATGATTAGAGTTCTTCCATCATTCGAAGCAGTACCTTCTCTTCACTTCCAGGGGTTACACATTGAATATTCAATGCTAGGACTGAGTAATTCCAAGATTCTTTAGGATTGTGTACAATATCATTTGTTCTTTTTAATACGAAATTTCAGTTTACTAATAATAGCGCGAATATTAATTTCACGCTCCAGTCACGACTTTTTAAATAATTTAGGCGTTTTATTATGATATAATTAAGACGCCATTACGTTGACACGCTCTATTGCTCCGCACAACAATTTGTCGCACGCAGATGAATTCATAAAGCTGGCTTAACCTTCAAGTTTCCAGTCAAGAAATGCAATTAGTTTTTTCTAAAGATTCCATTTATCCTGTCATTTGCTTGTTTTATCAACGATTCTGGTTTTCCATTTTGTTTTTCAAAGTGCACTTTAGAACGGTCACTAGATGGCTAAATTTTGTGAGAAACAAAAAATTGTGCGTAATGCAATTCTCAAATGCTTATTTGAAAGATAGAAATGTTGCTGTAGGAAATCAAGCATTCAATTCTCCAACATTTCCTTGAAGATAAATCGAATAATACATTATGGGTATTAACCCGTATTTATTAATGTACAGTATTCTGCACAAATCTTTGAATGTTTCATAATGTACAGAATAATGTACAATTATCGTTCCTGTTGTACATTTTGCTGTACATGCCCATCCGGATATCCAGATTGCCTGTAAGCATAATTTTAATAAAGAACACTTAGTTATACAAATGATTCAACTGCAACTGATATACCTGGTTAAGCCAGAATGCAGAATAAATATCTATCTCTAAAATAGTCAATGTAGAGAAGTGATGGGGTTGCATCAAATTTTCTAAAACCCTCTTAAAATGCCCAACATATCAATTAACGTAAACATCAAAATTTGCAAGTATTTCTGAGAATTGTCAAGTATGTATTTCCTAGTAGTATCCACTTGAGTTTCACGTATTTGGTTGACGGTGAATTTAGAAAGTGATCGGGAGTAACACCAAAATTTAATAAACTGCTTTTAGAGCGGGAACACACCTCGGATAAAAATCCAAGGAAAACGTGGATAACAAAATGTCTGACTAATATAGCAGTGTAAAAAAATTGTAGGCTTACTATAAAAGCTGAATATTTTATAGTATAATTATATATAATCTGCAATATATAGTATCTTGATTTGAACATGTATGTAGTTACGCTTACACACCTATATCTTCTTACTATTGTAAATGTAATAAAGAATGATGACTAACGTCAATATGCTGAAATTGGTTACAAATGTGAACAAGTTTATAGCTTTGTTTTTGCGACAGTCTATAAGACCTTGAATACAAGATGTTGGTGAAATCACTTAAGAATAATTTTCAGTGTTAATTAAAAATTTTTGGATAGCATGCATTTGCAAGAGTTATTCTTCTACAGTAGTTGCCTTGGTTACGCACTAACAGCCATAGCCTTTAAGGTAGACGCCAGATTTTTTTCGTATTGTAACAATTATAGCGAAAGAAGAGTATTTCTTTCGTTAGAGATGTATAATTGCATTTAATTCGTTGTATCTATGCAGAACATACTATCAAAGGATAAAGTGAATTATTTTAATTAATGTAATTACAATGATTAATTATATTAAGAAGAAAATCAAAGCAGAATTGCTTTATTCTCATTCAGACGAAGAATTAAATGAGAAATAACTAAAATTTTGATAATTTATTTTGCAATTCATTCGTCTGCGGTTAGAAATTAAATGGTTTTTGCGGAAATTTCACGTTCATGATGCATATTTAATAAATACAACTAGTATATATATATATACAAACGAAATTTTTTTACTCGTTTACATAACCTTTCCCTACATTAAATTTAATTTCCTTACCTTAACCTGTATCTCTCTAACTAATAAGAACTGAACTTCTTAAAAATAATGTTAACCAAGTTGAATTAATATCTCGAGAAACAAGATTAATTAAATGTATGGAAGATTCAATGACAATTTCAATAACTTCTCTTCCATTGATAACTATTTTATCAGTGATAAATTGCAATCAATTTTTGAAAGTTACTCCTTGCCTGCGTTGAGTATTTGTCGTAGATGGTTTTAATTTGCTTTAATTGGAAATATTTACTTCTATGTAATAGTCTAAAACAATGTGGCTAACTTCAAATGAACTGACAAGATGTTTTCAGTAAAGAACTTTTTAAAGATAGCTGTTGTGTGGAGAATTCTCAGTTATTATCTTTTTCACAGAGCTCGCAATCAGGAGAGATTCTTTTGCGGCTTAATTTTAATAGTAAAGTGCTAAGAGCATCCGGGTAATTTCTAAATGGTTTTATTTTGGTGTTCCTACATTCAGGTGTATATTTAATTACAATTAAGTAAAATCAATTACACTGTGAAGGAAGCCTTATTTAGTAATTTCAACATTATGAGCAGTGGTATCTTATCTCACAATGATCGGATAGCAATTGAAAAGATTAGTGCGTGGGAATCCGAACAATGTCTTGTTTATTAACAATTAATGAAGGTATATACAGAATTTCTATTGATGCACAAGGCTATTGTTAAATAAATAGTTTCTTAAGAAATTATCTAAGCAGCGTTAAAATAGTCTTGCAATTCCTAAATGCCGGCAATATTGCTAATCGTTTCCATTAATTTTTGTTATATTTTAATTTTAGGTCGTAAATTACATTGAATTGAACATATTAATTGTCATGGTTTTATCGAAAATTTTTAATGTGTTTCATTGCAGTTTATTTTACTTTGCTTAATGCAACGCATATTTTTATAGAATGGAGATTAAAAGGGAATTATATATAAAAATGTACCAGTAGGATACAGTTTGTCAGTCATAGATTTGGACGTATTCTTCTGCGCTGGCCTTGCCTGTCAGATAAAGTTCAAATGCAATATTGCAAAAACCAGGGTTTGATGTTTCATACAGAGTTTTTTTAAAGACCATTAATCTTTCATGATTAGATTTTAGAAATTTACACCCCTGTAAAGTTTTTTTAGTATTTTGATATTGTACATATAGTGAATAATATGCTTCATCCATATTAGTTTAAAGTAGAGTTCCCATTTTTAGCCTGTCATATAACTTGAAGCTTATAAATCTTTTAATAGCAGACGAAATTGAATAATTTACTAACGGTTATTATCGTAGAGTTGCCTTATTTAAATATAGTGTCATGCTAAGGCATACAGAACTAATCAAATTTAATACGGACGCTTTTATTTAAACTACTGAAGCGAATATATATATATATATATATATAATGTTTGTTTTAAACCCCTTTGAAAATGTACTATATTTAATATATGACTACTACAAATATTTACAAATGAATTTAAAATGTTTCAACTAGGGTTCGCAAGTCCGACCAATATTTCTAAGTCGGGCTCAAGCCCTGAAATATTATCCAGTCTCGTCCTGTTGCCTATAAATAAACATTAATACATTCAATATAATTATTGCATAGAATGTCCATCTGGTAATGGAAAGGGAAATTATTGAAACTACCGTTTGGCATTGATTTTGCTGACACTAGATTTTTGTCCAAAATTTATCACAACTAGTCCGAGCTTGAGTTTCGCAATCTCAAGCTCAGATATCAAGGCCTAAATGGTTTAACGGGAGCTCGTTCTTTCGGATATCAGACTCCCGAAACCAAGTTGCAATTTTAATCTATTACAAAGTTTGAGAAAATTTTTCTGATGAAATTATGAATAAAACACGGTTGAACCTCCATGATGTCTGTTAAATAAACACAGCTACATTCCGCAATGTACAGCTTTCAAACGTGTGTGTGTGTGTAACGCATTGCTTTCTATCACCTGCGAAACGTCCATGTAAGCCTTCCTAATTAGAATAATAACGATACATGTTACTAATCGGGTTGCATGTTTTCAAAGTCCACAGCTGTGATGCCTCCTCACTTTTTGATTACCGATGAAGAGTTCAGGTCAAGCGGTTTGTTTTTTTTTTGCAGCGATGGCTTCAGCACAGCCACGTCAGATAAGCTGACATCGATGCGTCGACTTTTGGACGCAAGCCGAAATGCGCGTAATTTCGTAATGTTCTTCTTACATATTGTACATGGATACTATTTCATTTCTCAATCTAGTGTTATATTGGCACTCGCTAGTCAACTGGTTTATAGCTGCTAATATCTTAAGTCTAAGATGTTAAGCGAACATCAATATATCAATTGATCTATGGGGAGAGGAAGGGGCGCAAGCGGGGTGTCACGTGTCAACTTATTCTGCTAACAGCTAAGTTTAGATTTTAAAGTGAAAGTCAAATAATATACAAAACTATTGTTGTTATGTATTGCCAATATTTATTTGAATGGATTTTTTGCAAATATCGAAAATGCGAAAATATTGATGACATATAATTGTTTGAATTTGCTAAACCTTTGATTTTCTACTTAACAAACCGATGCATCAACTACTGGCCTTGAGCGAGGTTTTTGCTATGCCTCATTTTTGATAGTTGGACTTTCAATCTTCAGGTTATTGTACAAAACCTGGTTTATTTATAATTCGACGAGGTTATGGGTTTAAAATCTATGTTAGTATTCATAAATTTTTACAGATTATTTGATTTGAATTGAGTGTTATTTGCTCTTCATCCTAAGAAATCTCATAAAAATTTAGTTGTGCTGTTCAAATGGTCTGTCTTGCTATTGCTTTAGTCTCGACTAGTATCAATTTATGACGCGGAAGTCGACGTGTAGTCGTGACTTGGTAAACTTCAATCTATTCACGGAGGGGATTCTATTGAGATGAGAATTGGTTTGATTTGTTATAAACGTCACTATTTCCAGAGTGCTTGGAATCGGTTACGCAGTCCATTACCAGTTGACAGAATCAATTAATGTTTCATTCTATTATGAATTTAATCAAGTGGATTCATCACTTCTCGAGTTAACAACATTCTAGTACATGCAGTAGTGTGAGATGTCAACTTCAGCTGTTTATCTGACACCACCTTTAGGATTTGAAAAAACGTGTCACTCAATTTGATTGCTCTTATTTAGCGTTGTTGACATAAATTAAAAACTATATCAGCAGTATTAAAATTAGAGGTCGACGGTAAACCAAAACCGAAACCGCGGTTTTCACACAGACCGAAACCGAACCGACTCATTTTCACTAGCACGGTTTCAAACGGTTTTTAATGACTGGTAATTAGTAGCTGTGTAATTCTTCCGAAAAAGTGGTCACCATCACCAAGAAGCGATGCAGTCTTTCTGGTGTCAATGCTTCTTCTCTCATTAAGACTAAGAAAAACTTGAAATTAATCTTGTAAAACCATAAGAAAATATAGCTTCGAAATTACATGTTTTCATTACAGAACAAAACCAAACCGAAACCGCGGTTTTTGCCCCAAAACCGATCCGAACCGAACCGAAGTTAAAATTTCAAAACTGTCGACCTCTAATTAAAATGCTGTCTTATAGCCCACTTCAAGGCCTACTATAATCGGCCTACTGATTTACAGCCCGAGATACAAAAATCATTTAATAGATATTGTTATTATTGCTCACTTTTGTTTTTTTACTGAGAATCGCCAGATCGTATTTGCAGGAGACCCTCGCATATGCTCCGCGTAATTATGATTGTCAGTTTTGTTCGCATTTTTTGGTAATTGTTGCAAGCTTGTAAATAACATTGTAATTGGTTTTTTTTAGATTTATTTTGATAACTTTTTCAAATCAGATACAAATATAAGCTTTTACTATCGAATTGCTATTCATTGATATTTTACACTAAGATTGACGAATAGTTCTAGAATGAGAAAACACATGAGATTATCCTTCAAAGAGGTTAAGTTAGATCTTAGAATAAGTTCAACATTGCTAATCAAATCAACAAGTGCGCAAAGCATACAAGTCAAACATTTTTGTTTAAGTCTATTTTATGCATTTTTAACCTTAAACAGTCCTTTACAAAGGAAGAGCCGTTTTTCCACATTTACAAAGAATTTCTTCCAAGCCTATTATCACATTTTTGAAAGTCTTGAAGCTTGGGCAAGTCTATTGGGGAACATGCTTTCATGCAATGTTCAAAATTTCAATTAAAGGATATTGCTGCGCTTGAAGTTGAAAAGATTAACAATTTTTCTTTGAAAATTTTGAATTTTTGAAAAAAATTAAATTCTCGCTATACCTAGTGTTCATTATTAATAGGGTTTTGAGTGAATGGATAACAAAAAATCTTGACTAGTTCTTGATATGTGAAAAGATATCCCAAACCCATTAAGGTCTCCTCTATCACATGGTGCTTTCAGATTGAGCATTGCTTTCATAGTTTTTGAGCTATAAGCGTTTAAAAATTTTTATAGTATCATAAACATTTTTTAAAAATCCCCAGACTGTTTAGCGCTAGGTTTGCAAACTTGGTATATTTTGATATTAAAGTTTCAGTATTTTGTTGTTACTTAAAATAATTACTATCAATGGCTATTGCTACGTGAGCATGAAGAATATAAAATTTCTATTATCAGCAAATTAGATGTTAATTTTTTAATGTACCTATTTCGACGGTTTTGCCTTACTGGTGTTAAAATTTAAAATACTATTCAATACTAAGAAAGTTTCAACATTTCCGCTTAACGTATGGAGATAAATGGATTGCATATTTATAGGTTTCTAAGACTTTAAATGTCTACGTATTTTCTAATTATAATTTCCCTCGTCTGACATCCCACTCTTTCCATTTGTGATTAATTGGGAGACATGAAAAGATTTCCCTTATTAACCAAAATATAGAAGATCTAAGCAATTTTTGACATGGGTACATTGTCTTTGTCTTTATAAGTGGTCAATCTTTGCTTTGATTGTTCGCTTTCCTGCATTTACATTTTAAAGCCTTGTGTTTCCATGCTATCTATTTGCTGACGTCATCAATTATTTTGGAGGAAATACCGAAAATNGACTGGTAATTAGTAGCTGTGTAATTCTTCCGAAAAAGTGGTCACCATCACCAAGAAGCGATGCAGTCTTTCTGGTGTCAATGCTTCTTCTCTCATTAAGACTAAGAAAAACTTGAAATTAATCTTGTAAAACCATAAGAAAATATAGCTTCGAAATTACATGTTTTCATTACAGAACAAAACCAAACCGAAACCGCGGTTTTTGCCCCAAAACCGATCCGAACCGAACCGAAGTTAAAATTTCAAAACTGTCGACCTCTAATTAAAATGCTGTCTTATAGCCCACTTCAAGGCCTACTATAATCGGCCTACTGATTTACAGCCCGAGATACAAAAATCATTTAATAGATATTGTTATTATTGCTCACTTTTGTTTTTTTACTGAGAATCGCCAGATCGTATTTGCAGGAGACCCTCGCATATGCTCCGCGTAATTATGATTGTCAGTTTTGTTCGCATTTTTTGGTAATTGTTGCAAGCTTGTAAATAACATTGTAATTGGTTTTTTTTAGATTTATTTTGATAACTTTTTCAAATCAGATACAAATATAAGCTTTTACTATCGAATTGCTATTCATTGATATTTTACACTAAGATTGACGAATAGTTCTAGAATGAGAAAACACATGAGATTATCCTTCAAAGAGGTTAAGTTAGATCTTAGAATAAGTTCAACATTGCTAATCAAATCAACAAGTGCGCAAAGCATACAAGTCAAACATTTTTGTTTAAGTCTATTTTATGCATTTTTAACCTTAAACAGTCCTTTACAAAGGAAGAGCCGTTTTTCCACATTTACAAAGAATTTCTTCCAAGCCTATTATCACATTTTTGAAAGTCTTGAAGCTTGGGCAAGTCTATTGGGGAACATGCTTTCATGCAATGTTCAAAATTTCAATTAAAGGATATTGCTGCGCTTGAAGTTGAAAAGATTAACAATTTTTCTTTGAAAATTTTGAATTTTTGAAAAAAATTAAATTCTCGCTATACCTAGTGTTCATTATTAATAGGGTTTTGAGTGAATGGATAACAAAAAATCTTGACTAGTTCTTGATATGTGAAAAGATATCCCAAACCCATTAAGGTCTCCTCTATCACATGGTGCTTTCAGATTGAGCATTGCTTTCATAGTTTTTGAGCTATAAGCGTTTAAAAATTTTTATAGTATCATAAACATTTTTTAAAAATCCCCAGACTGTTTAGCGCTAGGTTTGCAAACTTGGTATATTTTGATATTAAAGTTTCAGTATTTTGTTGTTACTTAAAATAATTACTATCAATGGCTATTGCTACGTGAGCATGAAGAATATAAAATTTCTATTATCAGCAAATTAGATGTTAATTTTTTAATGTACCTATTTCGACGGTTTTGCCTTACTGGTGTTAAAATTTAAAATACTATTCAATACTAAGAAAGTTTCAACATTTCCGCTTAACGTATGGAGATAAATGGATTGCATATTTATAGGTTTCTAAGACTTTAAATGTCTACGTATTTTCTAATTATAATTTCCCTCGTCTGACATCCCACTCTTTCCATTTGTGATTAATTGGGAGACATGAAAAGATTTCCCTTATTAACCAAAATATAGAAGATCTAAGCAATTTTTGACATGGGTACATTGTCTTTGTCTTTATAAGTGGTCAATCTTTGCTTTGATTGTTCGCTTTCCTGCATTTACATTTTAAAGCCTTGTGTTTCCATGCTATCTATTTGCTGACGTCATCAATTATTTTGGAGGAAATACCGAAAATGAGTTTAATTAACTTTCTTGCATTTGTAAACTTTTTCAAAGGATTTCTAGAAATTCTCCAGCATTTCCCTTGCATTATATTATGCATGTATATTATAGCTATATGTATCCAATTGGATAAATTTAAAATAATGTTGCCTATTTTATGGAGATAAGAATACAGCGTTTGATACACATAGAAAATTCAAGAGTAATTTTGAAAATTTCGTGCTAACTTCCTTGCTTTATAATTTGTGAAACCTCAGCTATGACGCATGACGAAAAATATGGAAAAATAGATATGGTGAGTGAGACGTTTGCAATGTCAGTCTTTGAAAACTTTTCTGTTGCCATATCTGCTAGGGTTATCTACAGTCGGACTGTAAATAGGTTGGGATCATATCTTTGGGTTGCGCTGGGTTGGGTGGCCATTTGCAATAGGCTCCTACTAATAATAGTAATAACGTAGTAAATACAGTTAGGCGGCGAAATTTGTTACAAAATTTCGCTCAGGTATTCAACATTATGGAACCTAACAAATTTTTTTCACTTCTGAAGCAATACCACCATTGCATTTACTTTGAAGCAATTGGGAGGTGCATGGTAACTTTAATGGTTCGTCGAAAAATTCTGCCCTTAAAAAATAGTAAATTGCCAAAAAACTTTTAGAGTTCCTGCATCTCAAAGTAAAAAGCTTAGATATGTATCCTTTTCAGTTAGTTCATCACTCGAATCTGTAACTTAAATGTACGTCAAATAGTTTATTTAAATTTTTTGTTTATCATGAATGGCCTAATTTTTCCACACTATCATTTAAATCACGGTTTTTCAATAATTGTAGAGATGTTCGATATTAATAATTCTTTGCATATAGTTCCTAAAACAACTCCTTACATTAAATTATGGCATGGGAATATGGTGTTTTGATTCTTCATTTAGCAAATTCTACTGCAAATTGCCAGGACATGTTTGAACACACACACACACACACAGACATATATATATATGGGTTAGGTAAATTTTTCAAAGTAATGTGGTTAATGTTTGGGCTATTGAAAGACACTATACATGCACATTTGCAGAAGACTTTGTATTGCTACTGTTATTTTTTCAGATTTCATTACAAAAAGATTTACTTTTTCGCACTGTTTATAATTTTTACTATTTTGTAAATTTTATACATGTTTCATTCAAACGTGTTTATTATATTTGCCATGAAGCAAAAACGTGTATAATTTATAGTTAGGACACAATTGGGCTACATTTTGACCCAGCCTTGGGTTAGGTCTGACAGCTTAGATTGGGTTGAATCAAAATTTATTAGTTGGGTTTTGGATTGGGTGGGGTCAAAGTATCTTTACCCATTTTACAGCCCTTATCTTCAGGTACATCGTTTCACCGCACTTTGTCTAAGACGCGATTTTATTCTATCAGAAGAACTAAATATCATAACAAACGTCATCTCTGCACACTGATAAAGTTCAATTACCATTAGCTAACTGCAGTGCAGCCATTATATCTGCCAGGATTTCACTAGCAAAACCTTAAACAGATTTAGAATCTTTGAGTGATCCCCATTTTTAGTAAGTTTCCACTGTAATTCTTCACTTTTAGCAATAAAACTGACTTTTGTAATTATGTACTAAATTCTGTATTCTGTTTAGAATCTTTTATAATTTTTTTCATTAAATTCGGTTACTTACATTTTGGTTATTCCATTTCATCATTTGTTTTTCCAATAATTTAATGCATTCACGTAAAGACTTCATACTGTTTTGTTTTAGCTCCACTATAACCACACCACTTTAGTATACTCCATGACAATATAAACATTGTTTGTAATAAAATTTTGAAGTTTAATCATTACTTAAGTAAACTTTCAAATTTTTTTGTTGTGATGCATTCATCAGTTTGTTTTTGAGCAAAAGTTGGTTTCTTGATTGTTCAGCATCGATCCAATAAATTTTATATCTACAGTATTTTTTGCAAGACTTCCAAAACGTTGTTTCTATGCTGTTTTAGCTATGATGAATGGATATGATATCTAGTATCTAACCTTCTTCCTGTCAAAGTATTGTTAACTTTTATAACCATTGTTATGCATTTTGGAGTTAACTTAATTGATCTCATGGCGTCATTTTCTGATTCGATAGTAGAGCTTTATCAAACAATATAAACCGACATCAAAGCTTCATAATCAATTCTATTAGGTGTCGAGTTCTTAATTGATTTCCCTGCACTTTGATTACCATGAAAAGTCGCTTTAATTAATTGTATAGATATAATTAAACTTGTTGAGTTTTCAAAGAAAGCGCGATATCACGCAGCGAGCTTCCGTGAGAAGGTATCGATACATACTTATGAATGATTTCATTAGATGTTGTTCGTATTGATTAAATTTTTCTATATTAGACTTTATAATGGAAAGCCAATTATAGTTGGAAAGGGTTTCTTTTTCATTACTTTCTATAATAGTGAATTTATTTTTAAGTGAAATTGAGTCGGTCGATATTTTGTCCAAATATTTCAAAATAATTGGATGTTCTTCTTCTGATTATATTGAATTTACAATGGTTAGTTGCTAAAGCGTAGGCTTTCCAAATCTCTCCATGAGGTAAGGAATTACTCGAATAAAGCGCGGGCGTTATTAAGCCACCTCGATAGCTAGCCGCCTGCGTTTGCTCCATCTCGTATACCTGACGTCGCAATTTATTGTCCGACATTAATCAAATACTACCCCATCGCATAAAAATGTCATTTAAGGTTCAATAAATAAGTGTTCAACTACCTGAACTTATTGTTTTTGCTTATCGTGCATTTGCATAATGTTGCTGCTTACATTACCTGAGTGAACCGCTCGTCAACTACCAACACGGAAACAAATTTTAATACGTAATGATTGATACATATCAAACTTTAATTCTACACATTCTTTTGTTCTGGGCTCTTCGCTTTGTAAACAACTATTGTTTATCTAATTTACTGACTATTATCCCTCACATTTCTGGAGGCTGATGTTTTTGTTCAAGGAAGGAATTGTTCCAAATATTTGCAATTAATATTTTATTTATAACTGATGCAAACAGAATAAACTTTTGGAAAATCCTTGTTACAATGATGACCCAGTGAGAACAACACAAATATACAAAAATTATTTATTAATTTTCGCTTAAATAACTACATGAATATATTTTTTCTCATTAAAAAGAATTGGATTTAATAAACATCATTATTTAAGAATGTTTATTTTGGCATATTTCTTTCTCCAACAAAACCCTTAGAGATATATATTAGAACTGTATTTCTTTGTATTAGAAGTGGATAGGATATCCTGCGTTCCAATTTTAGGGCTCTCGTTTTGTTTCATGAATGTCAAATGATTGGTATAATTTTATTATACCAGCTGTTTTTGCTTTAAATGCACGTGAGTATAAATAATGGATAAAGACGTTGGAGAAAGTGTATAGATTTTGTGTCTTCTGTCTTAAGATTATTACAAGTATAATACAGTCAGCTTATTTATTATTGAGATTCAATACCATTATGTTTAATTTCCAGTGAAAAGAATTGGAATTTAAGTTTTGATGTTCTTATTGACCGAAAACTACCAATTTTTCTTTTAATCAGTTTGACATTAATGAAAATCAATTTTATTAACATTACATTTAATTCGCTTTAATTATTTTATAAATTTACTAACTGCAGCTATTTTCGTCTCAATAACCTTTTCCAAAGCATCGAAAAACAATAATTTTAAAAATAGATCAAAAGAGATTTATCATCTAACTTTGTGTTATTTACAAATGAGGTTTAATTTGAAGTTGTGTTTGAAACTGACTTTCACAGTTCGGAATTTTTTAGTTTTTAATACTTTTGATAAAAACTTGCATAATTTGTTTACAATTCATTAGTTAATCAAGTTGTCAAGCATTTATTGAAATTACTTTAACGATGTATCATATAATGATTCTAATTGCAAATCTGGAAATTCAAAAAACTCTTAAAAACACTGCAAATGAAATATTTCACTTTTCGGTTATGTTATGGTATTTAATTTCTTTTAGAGGAATAGTTTTACTGTAAAATTTATAACCCTCCACTTAACCATATTTTTATTGAGTGTGGTGCGAAATTGTGTCTCCAACCACATATCTTTAAAAAAGTCAAAATTGTGGTTAGCTGAATGCTCACAGAAAATTTGCATCACATTAAATTTAGTTTTTCCACATCCTGAAAAAATTGGGTCAATATTTTTTCCCAAAAAAATTTATGGACACCTTGTGAGAGGGTAGCACTAACATATTTTTATTGTTAAGCTTTTTCGTTTCGCATTTACTTCATTTTATTCACTATGATGCATTTCTATATAACAATTTGGGTAGAAAAGGGGGTTTAAAGTATTCTGCAGTACATTTGCATCCCAGGTAAAAAATAGGACTAAATTGGATTAATTCATTTTATCTATGTGATCTTTATAAGAAATGGCATATTTTGCTGACTTCAGCAAAAAATAAGCTAACCAATATGCAATATCACTATGGGAATTTAATGCTCGATGTTAAGTGAAGTTACCTGGCAAATTTCAAGGCGATTGGATAATTATTAAAGAAAATATATAGGGGGTGCAATTTTGCAATCCTCCTCCAATGAACGACGTATGTAAAAAACCTCCATGAAAATAGGGTTAAATTCAATTATTTTTTCTAGAATTATAGACAGATTCTTTTGCATTGTTATTAAGCAATTTTAATTCATTGAGGTGTTGAAGTTCTTTAGGTAAATATTTCCATAGTTCATAGAGGTATTAAAAAAATGCATTTTTATAAATAACAGGTTTAATATTTCGAATGCGTCCCTTCACAATTATAATTTTATCAAAATTAGAAAAGTTTATTTTAGGAGCTAATATTGTCAGTGATCCGCTGCCGTAATGGAAAGCGTTCCAAAAAAGATATTCTAAAATAGCGTTTACAATTGCCTATATTAACGCGTTAACTAGAGAGGATGTTAGGCAATCGTTTATGAAAAGTAACAACTTTGTGTGAAATACCCCGCTAACAAACTTCCAATGGTGTTTTTATTCTGGAGGGAACTAATGCCTAATTCTTAACGATTTAGTTCATTCAATTGTTAACTCTATTTTAGAGTCTTCGTTTTGGACCACTTCCTAATGTATCGAAGTGAATAAGATGTCAAACTTTAGGAAATGTTTGTTCAACTTTTTTTTGCTGAACAGAATATGTGTTTGTCGGTATTTTCATCGATCAGTTAATTGCGTACGATTTTTTGAAGTACTCTAGTAGAAATCGCCATTTATTGATAACATTTAATTAATTTTTAAGTGTAATTAATGAGTGTTCGATAAATTCTTTTCCACGGTTGACCAACACGTTTGTAAACATATTGTTTATGCTGAATTATCTGTTTTTGAATTGTCCAACAGTGACAACTAAACATGACAAATTGAGCCATAATCTTGACTTCGTTTTGTAAAATTCAATCAATGAGTTGGCATCATGTTGAAATATGTTGTTACAACAAGACATTTGACATATTTTACTGAAAATTTGTTCATGAATTTTTCAGAAATCATGTTTGTTATCAATGTCATACAGCAATTTTACTATCGAATATCAATATAAATGATGGTCTTACAAATCTAACTCTGCTATAAAAGGATTATTTTATGAAAATAGCATTGACTTGTACGTCTTAGCAATCGCTTCTTATTACTCGCTACGCGAAAACTCCATGTATCTACATAGACTCTATATATATATATATAAGATCAATTATTGAACAAGCAACAAAGAAATATGAGCATATTAAATTTATTCTAAGTGCATGAAAATTTAAACATCATTAAATTTTAGTGTAGTATATTGTAAATATTATTCCCACGAATTTTGTATTCTGATGATGATTTACGAATCGAAACCGGTTAACATTAAACTGAGCACAATATTATATATATATATATATATATATATTGTGGCATTCAAAAGTATTGAAACAGAGGCTGAGTGCTGTAAGAAAATGCCCGAACTTAATGAAGAATAAATTATGAGTTAAAAGTAACACTGTAAATACATTCAAATTATATCTAAGAACTTATAATTTAATTTTTNTAATATATATATATATATATATATATATATATAATGAAAATAGTTTTTTAAATTTCTGCAGTGTATTTCGTCTTTGAACTAAGTAGGTTTCCTTAATACTATAATATGTTTTACTAATGACATAATTAAATTTTCACCTACAGCCTTAAGGAGTGAGGCACAATCCAATTTGTTTGTCAAATTTCATTTTCTGTAAACCACCACAATTATGTTTAAGATATAGGTGGGTCATATATAATTGTCCTTAGGGCGGTCATCCACAATTATTTCTTGATGAGTAACTCACCTGCCTCGTGTTAATATAGTGATCTCTATCATCGGTGGACAACCTATTTTATTTAGATCTTTGTTTCGTAATTTACCGTATTTAGATGGGAACTAACAAAAAGAATCAGGAGAATGGTATTCGAAGTCCACCCCAGTCACCGTCTAAAACGTCGAATCCGTCTGCAAGCAGAAATTCATGCGGTGAGATTATTTTTTATACTCAAATCTCAGATATCCGTTGTTTTCTTTCCATTGATTCCCAAAGTTTCAATTTATCATTATTTATTGAATTTCTGTCTATTTCACAAATACCAGATTAATTTGTTCTCAAATAATAAATGCATTTTAAGTGGTAATATATTTTTATAACTTCTAAAATTGTTGTGTCTTCTACTTTGAGTGTAGATGAAAATGATGATGTCAAAATACCTCGTTTGAAGAAGAACTTAGGTCCTCAAGTGATTTCAAAATACTAGTTCTCTTTTTGAGGTGCATTTTCTTTTGCGTGATAGACATCGTCTGAAGGCTTATTCATTTAAGTCACATTGCCCTGTATCGCATATTATTACGCAAATCGGCTTTCAATTTCCCGCAGCATCTCCTCAAGCTTTGAGAATAAGGCTTCAGCTACCACTTAGCATTTTGCTTAGCTAATTCATTCTTAATAGAATGCATTAGAGTTTTTTCTTAAAAGTTTTTTCTTCTAAATTTTCGCTTGAAATTCAAGCCATATTTCGTTAAATAGTCATTTGCCGATATGTTGTTTTTCTTGAAAAAATTATGAGGCACTCATTAAAATATTCACAATTTTTTGAGATACACATATAATCCATCGAAAATGAAGAAAATTTATTAACTATTTACCTTTCGCAATCATATTAGTGAGCTTTTACTGCTCATTGAAGTAGGATCAATTGAAACATCAAACATTTACAAAGCATTTACAACAAAAGTGCACAATGGTTTATTTAATAGTATGGACGTCCACTACATATGAAAACACCAACTTACATTTTTGTTACAAACCCATAAAATCTTTTCCTCTACATTTATAGAGAATTACAATAATTAATTTATAGATCAACCACTAACGATTCAATAGCCCACAGAAAATACTAATAGAATAAGTATTTTTCTAGAATTCTGAAATGCATTCAACTGTTCCATTTGGATAACATTTAAAACTGTGGGAAGAGATATTAGCCAAGCTACTGATGAGGACATATTCCTTAACTTTGAACCTGAAGATGAAACTGGTAGAATGGAAACAAGCCGTTGATAGTTTTGGGTGATCAATCCTGGAATAGTTTTCAACTGACTAGTGCTATTGTCTTTTTAATGAAGGCTTTCAGAATCTAAATACTTAAATATCAAATTTGATTGCAGATAACTGAGGGACTTCGCATTTGTCCAAGTAAGTCTGAAACAATTTCGTTTGGGATGCTTCTTTCTTTAAACCACAGTAAACCAAAGCAGGACTCAAAGTACATGTTAAGTTCGTTTTTACCGATTAAAAATTTTTTCTATCATAATATGAACACGTCCTTTTTCAAAGCTTCTAAAGTAGCATACACACTTACAAATTTGCGCGCAACTTTTTGGGTAATTATAAAATTCACAACAAAAATATTTAAGTACACACAACTTTGTGCACAACCTTTTCGTTGAATTATATTTATTGCAATTTTTAAAAATTAAATCCATCAGTAAAATGTACCACAAACAATACAATCAAGCATTCTGAAGAAAGAAAACCTCGTTTTGAAAGGATTTTGCGTAATTTGGATCAGTTACGTAAATAATAATGCGCGGTTAAATTCTTTCTCTGTGAGAAATGACAAAATCGTAATTTATGAATTAAAAGTTTACAACAAAATTGGAATAGCAAACACATTTACAACTTTTTAAGAAAGGTTGCGCGCAAAGTTGTGTCTACGCTACTTAACTAATAAAGTAAAGAATCTATGTGCTAGTATCGAACCCATGAATTTGATAATTTCATTTCAGAGAAAATCAAAGAGATAAGAAATGTGTTGTAATGTGATTTTTTATCCTGAACTTTCACATTTTTTCTTTGTTGAAAATATAAAAAATTTCGTTTCGAGTTAGTTGTAATGTTGAAATTGAACGTTTATTATAAACGTGGCGCCATCTAGTGTTTAGATTAATTGAATTTTGAGCAGATTTGCACTCATTTCTCCTTGTTACGATCCCATATATATCATATCGTTCATTTTAAATTGGAAAATACAATGTAATATACTTGAGTTCTAACAAACAAGACGTTTTTTTGGAATGTTTGAAAACAGCCAGAAAATAGTTCCTATTGGCCTTCTATCATTTTTATGTTACCCATTGTTTTTAAATTTATTTCTGGAAAGAATCATTTCAGAATTACAATGATCTAATGTTGAATTTTTGCAACATTATTGTTTAGTCTGCTAGGTTTAAATCTAAATACATCTGATATCTGTCGAAAAAGCCATTTCAACCGAGGTCATGCAACCATGTTCATCAGATGTGTATCACAGATGTGAATAAAAATACAAGTGAGGCTTTTCTTACCAGAATTTGTTTTTGAGTGCTCAGAAGTTGTGTGATGTTTGCAAATTGTTACGCGTAATCGCATGTCAAACGATGAAGCACCATTCCACTTTGCTTGTCTACCTTCGCCTCAAAGACTATTGATAGAGTGTGTCAAAATTTGGAATTCCGCGCTTTCACAGAGTCATGTTCTCCTTGAAATTCTCCTCCCCATTCAGCGCACTAAAATAAAATCCCCGTGACTACTGCATTTACTCTTATCAACGCGGAATATGCTTGCTCTTTCATCCCATTACAAATCAAGCACTCATACTCTCTAATGCAATTTAATTGATTAAATTTTTACGATGAATTGCAAAAACCCCTAGTATTAGGACTATTCATTAATATAGAGATTAAAGTCTTAGTATATTTAGTTTCAGACAATTTAATTGATTAAATTTTTACGATGAATTGCAAAAACCCCTAGTATTAGGACTATTCATTAATATAGAGATTAAAGTCTTAGTATATTTAGTTTCAGACAATTTAATTGATTAAATTTTTACGATGAATTGCAAAAACCCCTAGTATTAGGACTATTCATTAATATAGAGATTAAAGTCTTAGTATATTTAGTTTCAGACAATTTAATTGATTAAATTTTTACGATGAATTGCAAAAACCCCTAGTATTAGGACTATTCATTAATATAGAGATTAAAGTCTTAGTATATTTAGTTTCAGACAATTTAATTGATTAAATTTTTACGATGAATTGCAAAAACCCCTAGTATTAGGACTATTCATTAATATAGAGATTAAAGTCTTAGTATATTTAGTTTCAGACAATTTAATTGATTAAATTTTTACGATGAATTGCAAAAACCCCTAGTATTAGGACTATTCATTAATATAGAGATTAAAGTCTTAGTATATTTAGTTTCAGACAATTTAATTGATTAAATTTTTACGATGAATTGCAAAAACCCCTAGTATTAGGACTATTCATTAATATAGAGATTAAAGTCTTAGTATATTTAGTTTCAGACAATTTAATTGATTAAATTTTTACGATGAATTGCAAAAACCCCTAGTATTAGGACTATTCATTAATATAGAGATTAAAGTCTTAGTATATTTAGTTTCAGACAATTTAATTGATTAAATTTTTACGATGAATTGCAAAAACCCCTAGTATTAGGACTATTCATTAATATAGAGATTAAAGTCTTAGTATATTTAGTTTCAGACAATTTAATTGATTAAATTTTTACGATGAATTGCAAAAACCCCTAGTATTAGGACTATTCATTAATATAGAGATTAAAGTCTTAGTATATTTAGTTTCAGACAATTTAATTGATTAAATTTTTACGATGAATTGCAAAAACCCCTAGTATTAGGACTATTCATTAATATAGAGATTAAAGTCTTAGTATATTTAGTTTCAGACAATTTAATTGATTAAATTTTTACGATGAATTGCAAAAACCCCTAGTATTAGGACTATTCATTAATATAGAGATTAAAGTCTTAGTATATTTAGTTTCAGACAATTTAATTGATTAAATTTTTACGATGAATTGCAAAAACCCCTAGTATTAGGACTATTCATTAATATAGAGATTAAAGTCTTAGTATATTTAGTTTCAGACAATTTAATTGATTAAATTTTTACGATGAATTGCAAAAACCCCTAGTATTAGGACTATTCATTAATATAGAGATTAAAGTCTTAGTATATTTAGTTTCAGACAATTTAATTGATTAAATTTTTACGATGAATTGCAAAAACCCCTAGTATTAGGACTATTCATTAATATAGAGATTAAAGTCTTAGTATATTTAGTTTCAGACAATTTAATTGATTAAATTTTTACGATGAATTGCAAAAACCCCTAGTATTAGGACTATTCATTAATATAGAGATTAAAGTCTTAGTATATTTAGTTTCAGACAATTTAATTGATTAAATTTTTACGATGAATTGCAAAAACCCCTAGTATTAGGACTATTCATTAATATAGAGATTAAAGTCTTAGTATATTTAGTTTCAGACAATTTAATTGATTAAATTTTTACGATGAATTGCAAAAACCCCTAGTATTAGGACTATTCATTAATATAGAGATTAAAGTCTTAGTTTCAGACATTTCCGTTATTTCGCAGTTTTTTAAAATGATTGGACACTTGGCAATAGTTTAGAATTTTTTTAATATGCGTTGCCAAAAATAAAACTAATTATTCGACTTGCATGTACTAATGAGTTTCCAACGGAATAAATTATTTATGTTTTTATCCACTCTATTCAATTTGAGAAATTGAGTTTTGGTAATTGTTCATGTTTAGCGCATTAACTGTTATGTAATAGATTGTTACATTATTTTAAGTTCGAAATAATTAAGCTGAACTGATTTTAGTTCATGTCTGTTATTACCTTATCATTTATTAACCTAGTGCTGAATCTTACAAAAGACATGTCTCTTAGGTGGAAGCCAAGTAAGTGAAGATAGCGATTATACATCAGATGTCATTTATCCAAATGAAGAATGGCAGCAATATCAGAGACGAGGCTATCGGCCTCGAAGACAGCTCCCGCTTTTGGATAACACACCTTGGCGAAGAATACTGCCTCCGGATCCAGAAGAAACGGATTGGGGTGATGAAGAACGCTGGATGCATGAAGAGTATGATCCTACAAATGATCCAAGCTACCTCAGAGGTTTTGATGAATACTATCGCCGCCAGTATAGTCAGGTAATCTTTTTAACTTCTACTTTTCACAATGTCTTATATATTACTACTAAGATATTCTGAAACATCCACATTTCAATTGTAGCAATACTCTATATTTGTCCAAACAGTGTTTTTCTCTGAAACCAGTTGTTCTTTGTATATATTTGCATACCCAGTCTTCTAATGCTAATTATTCTTTAACTGGCTATGCGTGGATTCTAGTCGTTATTAATATCTCTAGAAATGAATTTCTGACTTCTTAGGATCCGAATTATGCTGACTCAGCATACTACGATGGCTACTACGATGAAGAAGGATACTACAACTTCTATGATAATGATAATTATGATGACGCTGCTCTTTATGAACTGTATGAAGATGGATATGGCTACGAATATGGCTTCGATTACTATCCCACGGATTATGAAGGTGGTGAGTACACAGATCAAGCGCTTTATGATGAAGAAATGTCACAGAGATATTATAGTGACGCAGCACCGTCTCTTTTCAGTGATACGGAAACAGTTAAACATGCGCTCTACAGCGATGCTGAGGGCGTTTCTGCAAATGAAAAAACTGCTCATCCTTATTACGATAAAAATATTTACTATGACGAGGACGGGCGGCAATATTATAGTGATATAGAATCTGTAAAACAAGGCATGTATCCAACTACTCCAACACACTATGGCAAGCCTATCATAACTTATAATGGGGATCATTCAGCACAGAACACAGATGCCTACGTGGATACTGAAGCGGAATATTATGAAGAAAGGAAAAAAAGTCCACGTTTAGTTTATAGTGATGTTGAGAATGAGATCGTTTACTCAAATAGAAATGATAATCGTGCCTATAGAGATAATTGTCGTAGTGACACTGAAAGTCGAAGAGGATTTAGTGATGCTGAGATGAAAATGAGTGATGTAGAAACAAAAAGAATATACTCCGATGTGGAGGAAGAGCGTGCCGGTCAAGGAAGAATATTTAAGGAAAATAACACCTATTATGAGGAGCGCAACGGTGAAGAAAATGAACCTATTTATGAGAATGAGCAAGTAATGAGTGAAGATCTTTACGATGTTAATGGTCGCTTGAGTCATGAAAGAGTCTATAGTGACGCTGAGAGGCCTATTTACAGTGATGTCGAAGGCAGACAGAGTCGACAGCATGTAATGTACAGTGATAATGAAGGTAGACAAAGCCGGCAGCAAGGTAGTTATGTTGAAGACGGTCGTTTGACTGCTGACAGCCGACTGGATGGTCGCATTAGTAGTCAAAGAATGTATGCTGATAATCAAAAGTATGTTTACAGTGACACTGAAGGTAATCAACAAATTTATACAGACACCGAAGATCCTCAAGCTCAATCTTATCCTGGGAAGAATGGAAGGCATGATGAAAGAATGTATAGAGATCCGAATGATTACTACATGTACGAAAATGGAGTTTACTATGACGAATACGTTGAAGATCCGAACTACTATAATGACCCTAATGCTGTTTATCCAGTCGATGAATCAACCGCTATGTATCCTGTTACTTATGATGAACAAGGTGTGCCCTACCCTGAAGAATATGATCCTGAATATAAAAACTATAGTGATTCTATGCGTTATCCTGAAGAGGCTGTGAGATTTCCAGAAGATGTGGTAACATATCCAACTAATGCTTCTGTATATCAAGAAGATACATCTCAATATCCCACTGAACCTGTGNTGATGAATACTATCGCCGCCAGTATAGTCAGGTAATCTTTTTAACTTCTACTTTTCACAATGTCTTATATATTACTACTAAGATATTCTGAAACATCCACATTTCAATTGTAGCAATACTCTATATTTGTCCAAACAGTGTTTTTCTCTGAAACCAGTTGTTCTTTGTATATATTTGCATACCCAGTCTTCTAATGCTAATTATTCTTTAACTGGCTATGCGTGGATTCTAGTCGTTATTAATATCTCTAGAAATGAATTTCTGACTTCTTAGGATCCGAATTATGCTGACTCAGCATACTACGATGGCTACTACGATGAAGAAGGATACTACAACTTCTATGATAATGATAATTATGATGACGCTGCTCTTTATGAACTGTATGAAGATGGATATGGCTACGAATATGGCTTCGATTACTATCCCACGGATTATGAAGGTGGTGAGTACACAGATCAAGCGCTTTATGATGAAGAAATGTCACAGAGATATTATAGTGACGCNTCTCTGATATCCTCAATGTATTGCTAAGTCTTTGCATTCCTTCACGATGCTATAGTTGGCTGCAAAAAAATGAGACTAGAAAAAAGGCATATTACTTTTG
>CABFPE010000158.1:163152-189974 GCA_900660155.1 Hofstenia miamia | reverse complement strand
TCTTAGAATATTTAGTTTCCGACAATTTAATTGATTAAATTTTTACGATGAATTGCAAAAACCCCTAGTATTAGGACTATTCATTAATATAGAGATTAAAGTCTTAGTATATTTAGTTTCAGACAATTTAATTGATTAAATTTTTACGATGAATTGCAAAAACCCCTAGTATTAGGACTATTCATTAATATAGAGNTTATGAACTGTATGAAGATGGATATGGCTACGAATATGGCTTCGATTACTATCCCACGGATTATGAAGGTGGTGAGTACACAGATCAAGCGCTTTATGATGAAGAAATGTCACAGAGATATTATAGTGACGCAGCACCGTCTCTTTTCAGTGATACGGAAACAGTTAAACATGCGCTCTACAGCGATGCTGAGGGCGTTTCTGCAAATGAAAAAACTGCTCATCCTTATTACGATAAAAATATTTACTATGACGAGGACGGGCGGCAATATTATAGTGATATAGAATCTGTAAAACAAGGCATGTATCCAACTACTCCAACACACTATGGCAAGCCTATCATAACTTATAATGGGGATCATTCAGCACAGAACACAGATGCCTACGTGGATACTGAAGCGGAATATTATGAAGAAAGGAAAAAAAGTCCACGTTTAGTTTATAGTGATGTTGAGAATGAGATCGTTTACTCAAATAGAAATGATAATCGTGCCTATAGAGATAATTGTCGTAGTGACACTGAAAGTCGAAGAGGATTTAGTGATGCTGAGATGAAAATGAGTGATGTAGAAACAAAAAGAATATACTCCGATGTGGAGGAAGAGCGTGCCGGTCAAGGAAGAATATTTAAGGAAAATAACACCTATTATGAGGAGCGCAACGGTGAAGAAAATGAACCTATTTATGAGAATGAGCAAGTAATGAGTGAAGATCTTTACGATGTTAATGGTCGCTTGAGTCATGAAAGAGTCTATAGTGACGCTGAGAGGCCTATTTACAGTGATGTCGAAGGCAGACAGAGTCGACAGCATGTAATGTACAGTGATAATGAAGGTAGACAAAGCCGGCAGCAAGGTAGTTATGTTGAAGACGGTCGTTTGACTGCTGACAGCCGACTGGATGGTCGCATTAGTAGTCAAAGAATGTATGCTGATAATCAAAAGTATGTTTACAGTGACACTGAAGGTAATCAACAAATTTATACAGACACCGAAGATCCTCAAGCTCAATCTTATCCTGGGAAGAATGGAAGGCATGATGAAAGAATGTATAGAGATCCGAATGATTACTACATGTACGAAAATGGAGTTTACTATGACGAATACGTTGAAGATCCGAACTACTATAATGACCCTAATGCTGTTTATCCAGTCGATGAATCAACCGCTATGTATCCTGTTACTTATGATGAACAAGGTGTGCCCTACCCTGAAGAATATGATCCTGAATATAAAAACTATAGTGATTCTATGCGTTATCCTGAAGAGGCTGTGAGATTTCCAGAAGATGTGGTAACATATCCAACTAATGCTTCTGTATATCAAGAAGATACATCTCAATATCCCACTGAACCTGTGCAATTTCCTGAGGATTCTGTGCAATATATTGATGAATCTCAAAGATATAAGGAAAACGCTCAGGTATACCCCGAAAATGCGGAACCAATATATCCACAAGAGTCTGCTGAGCGGGATTCTGTGCACTACGAATCAGAAGCAGTCTACACTGAAGATGAAGTCTCTCAGAACTACAATACTGACAAACGTGAATCCACAGTAACATTTGCCCGAGCCGACTCCAGTGGAATAGTTATCAGGTAACTCATAAATAAAAATGTACATTATTATATTCCTTCATATATGTATTTTGTCATAGTCAAATTTGCTATTGGAACCTAAGGTTAGCTTTGAAATCAAAATTGTTCTTGGAAAAATATTTTACTTGTTACTATTAAAATTTAGTTTTTTAGTGAAACGTTTTTTTCATTAAACTATGTATTTTTTAACAATAAACAGTAAATAAGATTTGAGTGAATTAATGGAGTTCCCCAGTGTTATTTTTCTTGATGAAACCATACAATATCACATTTATGATCCTTTTAGTAATTAGGCAATTAAATCCATCCAATTAACGTTGTCTAAATCTGCAAGTGGATTAATTTAAATTAGAAATTGAATTTCTGTATTTATATTCTCAGAAGACATTTCAATTTACGAATGTTATTTTCTAATTGAGAAAATTTCTTATACATACAGCTTTTGCTTTAAGGAGTCCTTCATAATTTACATTTTTTAATCTATGCCATATTATATTTCTAACAGGAATATTAATCTTAAAGAACATTTCAATTGTAAATATTTACTCTGTTGATATAGTTATATTGAAATATTTTGCGTGCAGTTGTAAATTCCATCTTTTAAATACAGCTGTACTTTCTGAGTATTTTTAGGTAATTTAGGCTTTCACTAAAGAGTAGTACATACTTTTTTCTTAAAATCCAGTATTGCGTAAAATCCAGGGCTGTACTCCTAAATAATTAACAAGGAAGGCTCTATATTTGAGAAGTGATATTTTACTATATTTTGACCCAATTTTGTTATTCAACAATTAAAATACACCACCACAAGCCATAATATAACTTTAACAAGATGGGCTGAGCCCACCTTAGCACCCTCTCTAGTACACCCCTGATAAAATCCAAAACTGTGTAAAGAATATTGTGGCATAACGGGTGCTAGAGTTCAACTGTATATTCGAATTTTAAATTTTCTATCTTCTTATAAACATATTACATCAAAGAAAGTATATATTTATTTTTTCCTTTGGAATGACATGGCATTTTATAGTTTTTAGATTTCTGACTCAATTCTAAACTTTTTAATTTCATTTTTAATATCCCTGTTACTTGAATGATGACGTATTTAATATCGTGTATTTCCTTAATTAATATTCTGTCTAAACAATGCATTCTTGGATTTGTTCATTTCGTTTTCAGTAATACGCTTTAAATCAATTATATTTTTGAATTAAATTTTCCAGATTTGCAAACAAATCTTTTACCATTTATTGTAGTTTATAACCTTTGTGAGACTTCGTTGTAAGAGTTCATTTTTTAAAAACCATGCAAAGTATGCATTTCAAATACGTAGCTTATTGCTTATAGATCATTTGATTTGCTTTGGTTTCTTCCCAGTAGAAGCGAAGCAAATGCAACGTTGATGCGGAAATAGTTCTTGGGCAGCCTAATTGAAATATATTTATTTGATTTAAAGATGCACTTAAAAATTCGTGTTTATTTTGAATGAATCTGACACTTATAAATCTTCAGCCACTGTAGTATTTTCCATATTTTAACATTCAATAATGTTGCCCTATATATTGATTGCTGAGTAGTGCAGAAGTGCACGATATAATAATTGTAGAGGTCCATGTAAATGTTTATTTTTTACACTCAATATTGTCAAATTTTGTTTTCCTTAACGTTGCTATATATTAATACTAATGATTTTATATATTAGTCATTCAATTGCAACATTTGAATTCATGATCTTTACATTTTTTGTTCTAACTTCTCACATAATGAAATCAGAATTCATCAACCATCTGTTCTCCTTCCTTTTCCTATCTGAATTTCAATTTACCGCCATAAATGTCTTCCTACTCTGGCTTAACTAAGCCTTTGTTCAGAAATGTATTTCTTCAATCTTCTTCAACAATAAAATTTACCAAAGAGCTATTGATTTCGCAATACCATGGTCATTCAGAGTTGATTTCTGTCATCTTGTGCTTGTCTTCATTGTTTATCTATATTCAAATCCAGATAAATTTTCTTTCATTTTGCTGACAAAAAAATTGGGCTTACCTCTTTAGTATCTATAAAATTTTGCTGTAATTATTGCGTATTTATACTCTAATAAATAAAATACTTGCCATTTTCATCGTTCTGAAAAAGTCATTACCGCATGTTTAGTTTCAACATACTGTATATGAAGAAGCTTCTAATACTTTTTAATTCTGTTAACTCACAATAGATGGCGTTTCATTTGACTATTTTAGCAGTGAAAAACCTGAAAATTTGCCATCAGAAGATTCTGTAAAGCATCTTCCTAGACGTGAGGGTACTACTGGATTACAAGCAAATCGTGCGAAAGCACGTTGGTTGACAGCGTTCAAACAAATCGTTGAACCCCTAGACGAGGTAGAGTTCAAATTTAAAAACACATGCTAACTATATATACATATCTAATATACATATAGGGTCAGAAAAGTCGCTGTGGAGTAAATGATATCATTGAAAGCAAAATTATTTTGTTTATTCCCTTTAATAAGGGATCACACTGCCAGAAGTTATGTCAACATACACTGTTGATTTGAATATAGGATATCAATCTGTGTTGAAATGGCAGTGAATATGTTATCGACAGATTTGAACAAATTGATGAGGAATATTGAACAGATTTTAAATTGTGATTTGAACGATCTGTAGAATATTTTGCATAGCTTTTCTCTTTAGCACTTGTAAGTTCATTTGGTTATAATGCACTTGTTTCTTCAGTGAACCATATGGATGCTAATCTAAGTTATTGTGACCTCTAGTCCAGCAGACCAGATTGCACGCTTTCTTGCTTGGCATTTGGCTGGACAGCGAATTTCAGACAATCTGTTGTGATTTAGGAGCCCATAAAGCTGATAATTGATTTATGACTCCTCCACTAATCTAGCCTAGATAATCATACAGTAGTTTAAATTATTTTGTGAACTATAGAACATGGATGTATAACAACGCGACATGAAGTGATTAACGGCAAAACATTTAGACCACCAGTTGTACATATTGATTATAGAAGTCGCTCTTAATACATCCGAGATCCATACTATATAAATGAAATGAACACAACTAATTTATTATATTTTTAATTTATATTTATTTTTGTGTTCAGACCTCTCTTTTGAAATACGACATTAGTAGAAAGTAAACCTTAGGGTAATATTCCTAGTGTAGTAAATTCTTTAATTTGCGAGCTGCAATTCAAATTTTATACATAGTCCTGAAGAAACATAAATACGAAGTATTTTTGACGTTTAATAGTCTTCATGTACATTCTCCGCATGATGTTAGTTGTTATAATCAACAAAGTTTAAATGAAATTTGGACAATCATTATGAACACAGAAATTACCCATGCCATCTGATTGAAATGCTGGGATTATTGCAACGAAAAAGAGCACTGCATTGGATTAACAATATTCGAATAATGAAATTTAACAATTCAATTTTGTTGGTAATATTTTAATAATATTAAATTCTTATTGTTTTTGCTTTTGATATTGTAATACAGTTTTAAATTCATTCGCTTTGCAATGAGCCGTGCTGTTCCGAAACCGTGAGCCAATCACATTGGCGCTGATATGTATTCCTAACTGTTGTGTGCAGTCGTCGTCTGACGGCGACGCACTGCGCTACGTGTCTTCACGTCACTCTATAAAAATGAAATTCGTTCTACAATCGTTATGCCTGTGCCTTGGGAGTCCAGATGACGCCTTTTACTTCACAACTACGAATATCAAATGGCGGTCGAAACATCTGCGAGTTAAGAGTAATTCGGAAACCAATATTCGGCAGAACCGTATAATTTTATGCTCATTTTTCTTTGGATTTTAAGAAATATATACTATTTAATATATTATGTATATTAAAATATATAACGTATATATTTTAATATTCGAATTATTACTTATAGATTAAGAATTTTTAGTATTATTACTTAAAATGGTATCATTTTAGTCTAATCTTTACAGTACCTATACTTACCAAACCCTAGCTTTAATAGTTAATAAAAAATTATTGAAATCATGAGTCTATGTGCTTACTTAATTAAGGAATGTTTGAAATATTTTTTGCTTCTGCGTGGTTGTCTAGATGTCTTGGAATTAGATGAAATTTGAACTAGAAAACAAATATTTCATTTTTCATTACATATTTTTTTAACTAAAATAGAATTTCATTAAAATTATTTCTAAGGCATCGCTCAGGTATTTTGAGGTTATTTTAGTTCATGATATGATATGATCAACTGTTTGTATTGTTTAGATTAATTATTATTTTACGGTAAATTCTTAGGATAAGTTAATATTTGGAAGACGGAAAATTTTTTCTTCATTACGTTACATCTTCAAGGCAAAATCCCCATGTTGCTCATTGTTGCATTTGTTCTCTTTTTAAATGTCTTTCAGCATTTAATTTTTGTGAACGCTACTCAAATTCACCTTGACGATTTTGATTTTGCTGATGATATTAACAGACAGTCCTTTTAAATAGAATTTCTCAACATCGTTATTGAGGAGGAAGGCGATCTCTTCTCTCAGAAACCCCCTACTTCCATTTCGTTTACCATTCTCAACTCTACTTTACTAATCTTATACAATATACCAGCACTACTAAGTCTCGAGTGTTGATTGCCTACATGGTGTTTCCACTATATTCTTTTTCTGCTTAACTTGCTTCCATCTCTTCAGTTTCATATTTTATTCCATCCAACCACTCCTAGAAAGTCGCATCGTCAATCTTGACATTTTCAGGGGTACGTTCTTTTTTGTCACTTTCTCTGATCAAGGTACTACTGCATGTCTTCTTGGAGCTCTACTTGCATTATAATATTTTTCACTACGTTGTATGTGGTCTTTGGAAAAACTCAGAATTGAACCGATTATAAGAAATTTATATAAAACTGATAGCAAACATTAAACGTTTCCACAAAATTCGATCATAATAGCTAAGACAAATGCACGCACACACTTATATAATTCAATTTTGTTCCACACATTATGGTTATATTCATTCGAGAAATTTTAACAATAAAAGCTTTACTTTAATTATTACCGTAAGCAGAAGGAGATTTTTTAAACGGCAGATTTGGAAGTATATCAGGCATTTATATTAATGACTATATAAATTTTAGCTGTCTTGTGCCTTTAAATTTTATTGCTTTTGATCAAGCGACGGCATTCCCAATCGTTTACTTTTCTCATTTTTAACTTCAAAATGTCCATCTCATAAACTGAAAATGAGGTGACATTTTCATTAGTAATATTCCTCAAGACTATAGAAGTAAACGTGTTATTTACAAGTATTACAGTTATTGTTGTCCGTAATAACATTACTATGATTAAAATTGCATGCAATGGAAATGAGCATAAAATTTTTTATAAAGTTTCACATTTCCGCAATTGGAGTTTGCCTTTACACTTGGATTATACATCTGAATCATCAATTATTGCTAGAGCTGTAGCTGACTTAAAGGAGAATACCCGCACTGACAAGAAGAGCAACTGGGAAGTCGTTTCTAAAGCATACAAGGTGACATCTGCATTTACTTTAATGCAGAAATAAATTTGAAGGAAAGCTCTGAATCTTATTCGCCTTAACCAAATTCACCATCCATTTTGATTTGGTTTTTATTGCGAAACATTTTAAGAGGATTCTACAAAGATTAAATGAATTTAAATGACTTCTAAATGTTGAATTTTGAGTGTTTCACAGTCGATTATTTTTAGCAGCAACAAATGTGTTCGTATTACCGTGGAAAATATAAATACATGTATTCACTGAATTATAATTTTACATGTGATGTTTTTATGAACTGTTAAATGTTTTGTTTAGAATGGCATGCTACAATCGGGTCAGAATATTCTTGACGGATCAGGGTAATTTTATATTCTTTTTTTGTATTTTAAAATTTGTTTATTGATTAAAACTAGTCATTACTACCCCCAGTGTTATCAAAGAGTTAAGAAGTTGTTCCATATCTTAACCTGTAGTGAATCTGATTAAACTAATGAATTGTTGATATTTGCCTTAGAGGTATGTTAGTCGCATACACAGAATCGATTATAAGGAACAGTAAGGGAGAATGGATCAAGTTGGGCAATTTCAAAATTTGGATTATATATCTCTAGTTTACTAATGGAAATGCAAAAATCGATCATAGCTGTTAAAATTTTAATCATTTCATACTTTTAAAGCTCAATTCAGTAATATTTTGTTCAATAACCAAAGACCCTAGAAGTTTACCTCCCAATAAGTCCTATTTTTACCAAAGTTGTTTCATTCAATAATAGGCCTATGTAACATACAAAACAAATTAATTTCCATGAAGGTGGCATAAAATTAGCAATGGGACACGTTGAGTAGTTTTAGTGAACTTGTCTCAAGGCACACACCCAATTTGCCCTCATGAAGTTATCCTATATTCATTTTCTGTCATTTTTATAAGGAAAATGTGATTTAAATTACGTTTATGAGCACTAAAGTAATAGCCATATTACAGTAAAAGTAAAGCGTAGATTATACGCATTATTTGTCATTACTGTAAGTAGTGTAAATATACAATATAATATAAGCAAACACATTAAATTTTTTAAAATGAAAAATAGAATCAAGCATGGCCAACGTAGTATATTAAGTGGGCCATGAATCAAGCTAAGCAATTAACAAAATTCCCACTCTATAGATATGAAAAATATAATTTATCTTTATGTAAATACGAGTCAAATACTAAACTCGACCCGCTACCTACTTGTCCCACTTTCCCCAAATATTTAAATTTTAGATAATTTATTCTGATCCAGAAAGCCAAATATAAGAAGTTGTTTTAAACTTAGCGATGCATTATTGACTTTAATTTACATACAAGTTTACACATCATTCTTGATTGTTTCACAATGGATTTATCTTACTATGTTTACGCATTCAATTTATGTAAGACTTTTTGTTAACTTTGAACCTGATTTTGAGATTTCTTATAAGTTTTCCAATTTGGAAGCTCAACGTTTAAGCAGTATTTCGATTTTGGGATAACGTACATTCAGCGAAAACTAAACCTTTAATTAACTCGTAATATTTCATTTGTTTCCGCTTGTTTTTGATAAATCGAATTCGTTTCTTTTGCACTGGTGTAATTTAAGGATTGTGGTGCAATAATTGGACTCCTCCACTTCATTTTCCTTTCCTGAAATATATTATAGAAACTCCAAGTTTTTCATTTTTCAGATTAAATCAATAAATGAATGTACTAATGCTTTAGCTACCGCCGAAAGCATAAATGTTCTGATATTTTAATTCAATATTCAAAGGCACTAATTTGTTAAATCTAACTCGAAGTACTATCCCAGTCGAAGTAGCCTTAACATCGAAAGTGCGTAAATGATTGGCTTAGCCATTCTTTTTCTCTTTCACTTACTTCAATTAAGTAGAACACATAGTTTATCGGAGAATTAGTTGTTTTTGTTAATAAATTTAGAACTGAAATTTTTCCTCCTTTTTCCTTTGAAACAGTTGCACGGAAATAGAGACATGTTTTAGATAGGAATTTAACAAACGCTAGCATCTAATGCTGTTATTCTATAGCATATAGTTATAAAAATGTCATAGGGCTTCCAAGATTTTGAATCCGCAGAATTAAAAAATTCGTAATTGTTTCTTCACTATTTTTGTTTAGAGGTGCCAGTGCCTTATTCAGCAACATGGATTCGATGCCTGAAATAAAATTACGACGAAAATCAATTCCATTGGTGAGTGACTCTTTATTTTCCAGGGTCATTTACGTTGAATGACCTGATATTCCATCGGCTCTCATTTCGTTAAAATTTCCTAACTTTGCTCAAGTCATTAAATCAATTTTAACGCTATAATTTAAATGTGAAATTCTTCAGTGCATTTTGTGTCCTACTTCAAATACTTGCTGAACAAACATAGCATTGAAGTTTTTAAAACTCATTGGTTTCCTGATTTCAAAGACTGTTTTTCTTTAATAGAAATGGGTTACAGGAATTTAGTCATCTTTGACGCCGTTATTTCGATTTTGCCGCCAATGCAAATATTAACATCTTACTATTTTTCTCTACAATATTTGCTGATTTTCATAAAAAACCGTCTTTGAAACCAATTTATTCCTAGTAATCATTCAGCACAGTTCGAAGTTTGTGCTCGCTTTTTGATGATTTAATAAAACTGCACTTATGGAAATTTCAAATATATTCGTTTTATGAAGCAATTCTAAATTTATTACTTCGACTATCAAATAATACAAATTTATGTTGGAAACTAACATTTTTTATAATACTATACTCAGGAGAGTTGATCATTAAATCTACTGTCCTCTCGTAAAAATTCTAATTTATATGTAATTATTTTCTTCTGATAGGCTACCAATTGTTAAGTCTTTCTGATATATTCGTGTTTTCGATTTCAGATTTATAAGTCAGATGTGAAATGTTATCTTCTACAGTATAAGAGTTAGTAAAAATATAAATACTTGCAAGGTTATTCAAACTGAACAACGATGTTGTCACGATAAAAATTGTTGAATAAACATTAAATAGATTATTGATCCCATGCTCTTGACTATTATTCAAATTAGTTCGCGACTTTATAGTTTAGAAGGCTGTTTTTCGAATCTAAACTTTTAATTAGAGGAGACGTAAACCTTCAAAATTTGCGTATGTTCTTGATTTAATATAATAATCAACAGCATTAAGATGCTACAAAATAATATTGATAATTATTATATTGATGTAGTTCTCTTTACAAAAAAGAAGAAATTGCAATTCCGTAATGAATACCCTACTGCATATGCTTTAGAAAATCACTTTCCCTTTTAGTCATCAGTTAACTAAAACGCAATAAATATTGAATTAAGTTGGCATTGTAACGAAATGAGAGACGCATTTTAGTTTCGACATGTACATCTGCTTTTATCTTGTTTGATGGCTGCTGCATAGTTTATGGAATGCGGTCTTTTCTTATCAGACAAACATCCAATATTTTGATTTTTATTAAATATCCAAATATATCCTACATTTCCAACGGTTTTGGCGTCAATAATTTATTCTAATTTTAAATAACATTTAACCATTTTCTCATTTATCCATAAATTCGAAGCTGAAGCAACCCATTCTATATTGTTTAGATTTATAAAGCATTCATTTCTTAGTACGTTGAAATTAATATTACCTAATAATATGAGACCGATTTAACTGTTGACTTCTTAATACTCTTCCGCCTTTACAGTTTTCCCACACCCATTATAACTCTGAATGATAAAGTTCAGTCACATATCATTTTTATGTTGAACGTCATTTTATGGACTATATTTTTGTAAATTTCAACTTATATAATCGACTTTACAGAACACTAAAATTGACGTTTTTATTCAGTTTTGAATCACTTAGGACAGGACAGGACAATAAATTACAATTTGCAATTTTGTGTGAAGAACAACCAACGTATATAAAACGAATTTAAATCAGATTTTAAAAATTGTAAATTTGACCTGAAAAAAATATTTAGATATTTCGATCCAATCAAATTTATGACCGCTCTATTCATAAGAATTTGTACTTTACTCCTATTGTTATCAAGAAGCGAATCCTTAATGGAAAATTATACTTGAAGATATATGCTCATATATATATATATATATAAGGATATGTATATATCAATATGATGTATTGATATGCGTTGATATTGTCATTGACGCTAATGAGACTAAATTATTGTCATTATTATTTTCCCTAAATCAATATTTGACACTTTTATTGACAAATCATTTTGATTAAATTTCCTCTATGAGCTTATTACTTCAAGAGTGGTTGTTCGCAGGCATTCAGGTGTTGACGCTTTTAAGGTTGCAAGTTTTGTGTTCCATATCAAATCTACACATCCATTAATTTATTAAAGTCTCCTAGCGGGAAAACTCAATTAAATTAATTAATTACTTAGTAGGTGAATTTTGCAAAAACATTTCTTAAGAGATACGTTTCAATGTAGTTTTCATGCGTTAGGTTTTGCATTCCATTTGTTGTTTGTCTGTCATAATTTAGGAATAGATCGTAGTTACCTAGGTGCAATGCTTATGACTTTGCTGACCATTTTCAAACCTCAAAATAGAAAAATTCAGCATTTGTCATATAATTATGCCTGGAAAAACTTTTCTTTCACTGAATGAAAAATCATGCAAATGAATTGTTTGCTAAGTGCATCTTATTTTTTATTAGTGCATGTGCTAATCTTTTAACACACTAATGCTTATCTACATAATTAGCATTTTCTTCGTCACTTGTTTTAAGTGATCAATTTACGTTTAAATTTAGTTATCCGTACAAATATTTTGAAACTTCAGTTCAAAATTCATTATTTAATACTATTCGTTTTCAAATCCAAGCTATCTGTGAGTGTGCTACATTAACCGAATTATTTTTTAAATTTTGTTGGACATGTGTTAAATGATGTCTCTTACTGATTGTACTTTATTATAATATTTTTAAAGTTGTTTTTTGTTAACATGCTTACATCATGTTTTCTAATTCCTGCTTGCTATATTGTTATAATAACTTTAATATTATTAAATATAGATTTGATTTTTTGATATGTATTGTATACAAGATTTCCATTATTAAGTAAACATACAAAAATAGAGATAATTTTCATAAAAATAGCTGCATGAAACGTTTCGTTTGTCTATTCCTAGCTTATCAATAAATTTATAGTTGGAAATGCAAATATTAGTAAATATTCAAATTTCTATATTCTTGCATCGTCTGTCCCCACTTTGATGCAGTAAAATGGATTAAATAGTAATCTAAGAGTAATGATTGCTCATATAAATGTACTGCTCGCGATGTGCTTTCGGAATTTTGCAATAGTGCATTTCGAAGTTAATTGAATGTCTATTGTGTGCTTCATTGCAACTGAATACAGAAATTAATGGTTTACTTGTGAATAGTTTAAATAGAATTTAAACTTTTAATTTCTCTTAAATTATAAGCTTTTAGGGATTGTAGCATTTCCTGAAATGGTTTGGGAAATTTATAGTAAGATTAATATTTGATAGTCTTAATTGTCCATCGCTAAGCTTACGTATGATTTTCAATAATTTGGTCTAAAGTTCAAAACTCTGGGTGATACATATATCATATGTAAATTTTAGCGGAACTTGTGTATTAATGTCAATATCCAATAAATAAAAAATTCCTATGCAATTTTGGTCAAAAGTTGTGAATTGATACGAATCATCCTATAATTGATTTTTTCTGGAATGAGTTAAGTTCCAAGTATGAAGTTTTCGCCAACAGCATGTTTTCATTTGAGGAGGTGGCTATATTGACTCTTATTTATTCGAGTAGCATTTTACAAATAAATTGGCAAATAATATATAACTAAACAAATCATGTACGTATTGCGAACAGGTACAAGTATTGCTAACAACTACGCATTATCAGTCCATTAATTGCATGTTGCCAGCATGCGTATGTTGCACGTGATTGCTTGGTGCATGGCTCGGCGTTTTTAACCCTTTTAACATGACTATCATTCATGCTTCTTCGTTAACAGTTCAAATTGGCTGTAAGTGTTTTTTGTATTATTTTATGATTGTGTTTCCCTTAAATGTAATTGTTATAGTACTAAATGCAGGTTTATGTTGTCTGACTGAAAATTGTTTTATATTAAAAATATATCATTTCCCACCATTTAAAAAGTATTCAATTTATGCGAGTAAATATCACATGAGAAAAGTCAATGTTCAATTTTCTACAATAAATTAATATTTTAGCTAAATTAGGTAAGAATATACATCTTTTGAGGCTTTTGTTATTCTGTCTCTGCTCAATTTTCATTTCGAATATTCAAGAACTTTTTCTCAATTTTCCTTCATTTGTAATTAATAAATGTGAAGCACTATTAAACTTTGTGATAATCATTTAAAAATGTAATGGTTTTCTGATAATTTTAATTTTAATGAAGCCATACTTGATACACACTGTTACCTTTGAAATTCAGGTGGCGTTTTAATTGTTTTGTTTTGTTGAGATAAAGTTGATCTAATTTACATATTCTATTGAAGCTCAAGATAAACTTTCTTGAAATGTGAACTATTACTCTTCATGTTTCTAAAATTTAAATGCTTTTACTGTACAATAACATAAATTTCAGAGTTGCATAGTCGTTTCATTTTGACTGTTTTACATTCTTAGAAATAGGTTTGAATCACCTCAATCAATTAGTTGAATCTAATTAGTTCATGAATTTGCATGCAAAAAGGTGTTGTTTAACTGAGTAGTTGATGTTGATATTGAAAAAATAAAATTTGATTCTTTTAACAAATTTGTACCTGTTTGTTTATATCATTTTGTCCATATGGTCCTATCCTACGCGATATTTTTATAGATTAATTTTTTCAATATTTAAAAATTCACTGCACTAAAATATAATTTTTAGCTAAAAAATGTTTTGGTATTAATGTATATTCAGTAAAATTTCTGCATCAACAATTGATTTAAACAAGTTATTTTATAAATTCAAATTTATAGTAAATTGAGAAGCAATTGATCGTAATTGTATCGCCAAATGGGTTTTTAATAAGATTACACCGTATGTTCTAAGATAATTGTTCAATTATTTTGATACATTTGTATTTTCTGGATACTAGAGATCAGCAGAAATTTTACTATTTCTAAAATTTGATTTTGAAATATGCAGATTGCGTTCATTGCCAATATTGATTATGAGTCATTTTAGCTTACCGCTAACCCAGTTACTTAAGTCCAAACTACTAACAATTCTTGAAAATATTTAATTTTAAGTATTAATTAGTTTAAATATTACTTGAATTGCGCCACTGAAATATTAAGATTGTTGATTAGATGTAGCTATTTGCTTTTTATATAAATTTGTTAAAAATATTTATCGAAAAATGATTTTTGAAATAAAAATTAATGCATAGCCTGCTTAAAAATTAAGTGCTGATATATATTAAGTTAGTTTTACAACAGCGATACTCCTAAACAGTATCAAGAGAGAAGAAATAGAGCGCAATTGCTTAAATGACTTCCTTTGACCAGGATATCATAAAATTACCGCCGATATATATATATTTTTAATTTTTCTCAAAACCATTCCCGTACATTTTATGAACATGATAACATCATAGTTATAAATTGTTGTGCTTAATTCTTGATATTTGCTATTATAATATAATGCTCATTGGATGTGGTCCCTTATAACAACCAATGAAAATTTGACAAAACTGCTTTGAACTGTCAAAACATTTTAATTCCATACCTAAGGATTGAAAAATTATAAAGCATATTTCATTAAAAATTGAAGTTGTAAAATTGAACCTTAAAAAATCAAAGATTTTATTTGAATCATCACAAACAGCATCAAATTCGTGTAATCTGAAGTAGGTATTGAATAAACATATTAATTTGATTTTTCTATATTTTCAAAGTGAATTGCAAACATCGAACTATGGATCCTCTAAAAAAATTTAAAAGCATCTGTAGCAACATTAATTGAATATGTTGAATTTGAAATTGTGGTAAGATATATAAGCAATTCTAATATTGGTTTAGTTTTTGAAACACCAACTTTCTTGATATTATGATCGTGCTTTCTGATTAAATTAATCATTATATTTTCATAACGTGAGATTTTGTCTGTTTCGTTTAGGAATTGCAGGGTGATATTAGTTACTGTGATATTGTCACCTTTGTAGTCCAGTTTAGTTATTAAAATTCTTTTTACATTTATTATGTCAAATTAACGACATTCTGTGAATTTGTAATATTAAAATGTATATTATCCGTTTTTCATTGGCTTAATTTTATATTAGTTAAGTTTAATTTGATGTTTAACTTACATCGTTTTTATACATGTATACATTTCGTATAGTCAAATTTATACCTGAAGATTTAGCTTATACTTAAATCGTGATTACTTAGTTATTAATTTTTAATTTAGTCGCTTGCTGCAATGAAACGTCAGCAAGGTTTGGCATCTACCAACATGTCTGTCCGCCAAAATATCCAGGACGAGGAACTGGTATGTTTTTTTAGTTTTTTTAAAAATAAAGAATTTGTGCAAATCCGTCAATTAAATTTACGATACTGATGCACTTACACATTTCAACGCAAGTCGCTTAAATATTCTATCAAGCATTGAATTTGTTCAAAATGTTGAAATTAAATTTTCAGAAGCAAATATTATATTTTGGAATTATATAAATTCTGCTAGGCGGTTGGCAATTAGAATATTTTCAAAAGTTTATGAAAATTCAAAAATACTGTAGATGTAATTCAATATCTAAGGAAATTGTATTTTTACTTTTGAAAGGGTTGTTCTATTTTTCATACAATTTACAACAGCAGTGTCCTTCAACTGTGTCATTAGACTTACTTTTCTGCGAAACAGTGTCTGAGGTGTCGTAATATCATATTAATTTACATAATCCTTCATAAATTAAAAATCCTTATCTTTCTTCTGCTCAAATTCTAAAAATCAAACTTCGATGTTTACTTTTACACTATCATTTATTGTGATTCAGTACTGAAATACAATTTTCATTTAAATGTTTTTTTGTAGAAAAGATTTATAAAATTAACTTTAGTAATAGTTCTGTATTTGTAAAAGAGAAAGTAATTTCAATTTAGAAATATTTCTTAGATGATTTAATTCCTATACAGCTTTTTACTTATATAAGTGTAGCAATCGCTGATAATAATTCAGTTGTTTTTTGAATTCAAAGTAAAAGAAAAAATTTTTAAAAGTAACATTTTGAAATACATGTATATATGATTTAACATCTTAGTCATTCGGTAACTCATTTAGAAATCTCATGTTTACAAATCAACGCTTCAATGTCTCATTTACCCCATCAGTAGTACAACCCCGCATCATTTCGAGGTATGGTCCGCCACCAAGCCTACCTTTTGCTTCGAATGCGAGGGATTCCTTTGGGGCATCGCCCGGCAAGGTTTACGATGTGCAGAATGCGGCGTCAAATGTCATGAAAAATGCAGAGATCTCCTTAACGCTGATTGTTTACAACGTGAGCGAATTTGTATTCTGTCACATGATGTGTCAGTATATTAGGCTGATCCTTTTCAACCGAGTGAACAGTTTGTCATTCAAAACTGATTGCTACTAGATTTTTGCATAATGAATATTAATAAGCATATTTTTATTTGAGAAAGTTGAAACATTTTTCGAACCGATTTCCAATTAAAATTTTAATTGATATTAATCCCCATAAGAGTGAGTGCGGATGTATGCCTACAAAATACTAATTTTTACTTGCGGTGTATAGATGTATGTCTCTGTGCGCTATTTATAAAAGACACCTTTTAGCTTTTGAACAGTGGTTTGAAATACACATTTAAATTGTAAATGAAGTGTAAGACTTGCAAGAAAGCAATCACACATTAACCACCAAAAACCACGCAGTTTTTTACAATTTGTGATGGTTTTTATAAAGAAATTTTATACCCTCACAGCTCATTAAATAATAAATATATCTCAAATTGACATCGCTAATGGATAGTTTCCTTTTTCATTTTCGCCTTTAGTTAGAGCCCGAAAATATGGTATGGGATGCAAATGAAAGTTTTTACAAAAATAGATTTTTTGTAATTCAAATTTTCCAATATGATTTGAGAAAATTGTTTAACATGTGGACAAAGCGGTTTGTGACTTTAAAATAAATATAAAATACAATATGCAGTTTGGAATTAAGTTTGTTCACTGAGTTGAACTTGAATAAACAAATTTGGAAAAGTGAAGGGTTTGCACCCACGCGACTGATTGTCTCATCTTTTTGTATAAACCATGTTAATTTTTTATCTCATTCAGCATATAATTGGAAATATAATTTAGTTAATGATATATTCTGCCTATCTTAAAAAATAAATTGTAGAGCGGTTTTCAAAATGTCTATCAACAGATTCTCAAACCTTATGGAGCCATATTAAGCCATGACTCAAATATTATTTTTTTAGGAGCGGCTGAAAAGAATTCCAAGCATGGAGATGGCGATAAAATGAATACTATTGTCTCCGCAATTCGAGATCGAATGAAAGTTCGTGAACGCGAAAAACAAGAACTTTTTGACACTATCAGGTATTTTTTTAGTGTCTTTACTGCATTCAATTCTTTTCGTTTATATAGTAGGAATTTTTTAAAGTTTACTATTGGTAGCTTAATAAATTTTATACGATTACTTGATAATAAAACCTAATATAGTGCTTTCTTATATTAGATATGATTTCCTTACAATATGTATCTGTTTGACATGATTTTGTTTACAACATAAGCATAAATATTTTCATGTATTTAAGCTATAATATAATTCTTTATATGCTCGTTTAGGGAGGTTTTTAACATATCGAAGACAGAACACAGCTATCAAATGAAGCAGTCTAAACAAGTGGTTTTGGAAGGCTCCTCCAAGTGGTCAGCAAAGATTTCTATCACAGTTAAGTGCGCTCAGGGATTAGCGGGAAAAGATAAATCAGGTGCTAGTGATCCTTATGTCACTGTTCAGATTGGAAAGACTAAACGACGCACGAAAACTGTTCCCCAAGAACTTAATCCAGTTTGGGATGAGACGTTTACCTTGTTAGTTTTACTTAATTAAAATTTCACTGCTAATTAAAGCGCGATTCTGTTTAAACCATTTTCTGCTTTAAGTTCAAAATTTACATTTTGAATAACAGTCTAAAGTTTAATTAACTTAGTGTTATATTACCAGTAAATACATTTTCAACAATAATTTTTCCTAAAGTTCATAATGCCTTTCTACAATCTGCAATACTACAATAATGGACTCGATTTTGTTGTGATGCTATACACTCTTTTGCATTAGGTGTTACCATGCTTGGAATGTGCTTATAATATTAAATGATTAGTTAAGGAGTGTCATATGCTAAAATTGTGAATAAAAATCATTTTACCAATGTATGATGATCACATTTATTACTTATTTCGTTCCTAAAATATTAAAAACACAACATATGGTTTGTTTAAAGTTTATTCATTTATTAAATATCTAATACAGTCCATTGAAGTCCCCGTGCATCGCACGTGCAGTTTCTTAGTCTGAATTAAAATTGATTTTTTAATTTGATATTTGATATTAAGTGATGCAAATGTTTAGATTATACAATTTCATGTTGTAAAGTTTGAAATTAGTTATTTATGATCAGCTTTACTGCACATGCATTTTATAATCTTATAATTTATTTAAAAAATATTTTTTTAATATAATTTACATCAATTTATTGACGCAATCAACTACTATGCTTATTTCAGTGACTGTCACAACGCCTCAGATCGAATCAAAGTACGAGTTTGGGATGAAGACGATGACCTCAGAGCTAAAGTTATGCAAAAGTTGACGCGAGAAAGTGATGACTTTCTCGGACAGACCATTATAGAAGTCAGAACATTAAGTGGAGAGATGGATGTTTGGTACAATTTAGGTGAGTCATTTGGCATATTCGGTGTAGCTAAATTATGACGTCTGATTGTCAGTTATTATGAGTTATAGGTATAAATAGTATTTGCAATATAACAATGACAAACGTATTATATTTACTTAGTAGTATGTTTTTGTTAATCACATATTGGAATAATATGTTCAATTTTTCTTTTCATTTAAATTGTGGATAATTTTCTTTTTTAGTTTCAAATTTGATTTTTTTTTGTTTGAGATATCAATGCAGTTAGGCATTATATGCCTTTTGTACAAAATTTGCAAAAATGTAAATCGCACGTTTTATTTAAAATACGTTTCTAGTAGTGCAGTTAAATCTTACCTTAATTTTGCTTAAACAAACTATAAATTAATTTTTACATTTTTCAAGATTTTAATGTATACATTTTCGATCATTAAATTTTGAAATATTACTATTAAATAAAGATAATTTTTCCAGTCTTATTCCTCTTCAGTAAAATAATAAATTGACGTCAAATTCCTTTGCAATCGATATACAAATATTGCTAGAGTCATCAAAGAAAAGTAAAGGAATCTCGCATTTTTTGTCTGCTTTCTGATTCCGCGATAGAACTCTTTGTACTTCAATTTTGCAATATTAAGCATACAGTATCATTATATGAAGAATTTGGCAATTTTATGCCTGTTTGGAAATTGAATTGCCATCCTATGGCCACTTCAAATTGTATGTGAAAAGGTTAATCAATAACTTCGTTCTGTCTACAAATCTGGAAATTTTTCATAGAGACTGCAAAGTAATTTTATAATGTGTTAAAATTTATCCGATTTCACCATGGCTATTAGTAGTCTTCTTAAATTTCAATCCGAACATAAATTTCAATTCGAGTCTTTTATCACCGAATACTACATTGCAGGTATATTTTGCCGTCTTAGAAGCCGTCTTTCAAAAATTTAAATTATATCTGCTATCGCAATGAGATTTGAAAATGTGAGTACGAATAGATTAGTAGTACCTTGGATATATGGTGTTAGTTCAAGACCTACTGAAATGTTTATAGTAGGTCTTGCTTAGTCTCATCTCAACGTTCTTTTTTTAGTATTAGGCAGTTTAGGGCTATTTGGTGATTCACAAAGTTCCGTATTCCAGTGGAATTTTTATGACGATGTGATTTTTTGAATAATCGATTAAGCTAATTAATCCGACCTACAAATTGTTAATTTAAATGCAGTCAGCCTTTCTCTAATGCCATCTTCAAAAGTCTTTGACTTAAGCAACCACTAATAAGTGCTTTTCTTTTACAATAATTTCCAAGAAATTTTAAGTTTTTTTTAAAACTTAGTATTTATATCAAAAAAATAGCTGTTAATGGTAGAAAATTTTATTTTAAATCAAGTATTCACTTGTTTTAGCAGCGTTACATGTTACGTGATTAAGCTCGTCAGGAACTATCAAAGTATGTTTAGAGAATATTTTTACCAAAAAATTCAATATTGGAAACCTGAAAGAGGAGTGTGGCATTGATCCATGCGACCTCATGATGCAAATTATGATAACTTCATTTTTTTATTTAGAAAAACGGACGGACAAATCTGCCGTGTCAGGCGCTGTTCGCTTACAAATCTCTGTTGAAGTGAAAGGCGAAGAAAAATCCGGGGCTTCCTACCATGTGCAGTACACTTGTCTACATGAAAACCTTTTTCATTATTTGTGTGAACAAGCAACTGGTATGTACAAATTACCGTCTGCCAAAGGCGAAGAGTCATGGAAAGTTTATTTCGATGAAACAGCACAAGAAGCTGTCGATGAATTTGCACTACGTTATGGAGTTGAAAGCATTTACCAAGCCATGGTGTAAGTCACTGATATCAATATCAACGTTCAGAAAGTTGTCCATATCGTTATTTTTTAAAAATTAAGTTGGGGTTTTTCAGCAAGTAAATAATTTTAACTTTGAATGCGAATCTCATGCACGTTTGAATTGTATGCGTTTCTTATAAATTGCTTGCCTGATTTGACAGTGCAAATAAATGCTACAAAATTCATTATTTGAGCCAATTTTCTGCCAAAGGTAGAAGATATTTTTGCGTTATTTATATAATCTAGTGTATATTCATTTTTCCTAGTCTATATTCTCTATCATGCACAATTCCATGCTAATTTACATGTAATTTTATTTAATATCGGAGAGTTAAGATTTTAGTTTTTATTATTTTTTACCATTTTTTTGAATGGCCGTGCATTTGCAAGTGTTCAACGATGTTCTAAGGGCAATATGATTGCAGTTATAATTTAATTCAATTTTATTTACGAATTTATCCCCGCTTAGAAAACAAGTTAGATCTCCTATTAATTACTAAAGTTAATTAACTGATGTCTTTAGAACGGAAATTTTAATTTGTGCTGTTAATTTTTGAATTATTCCTTTGACTATTTTACTTTAAATATTTATTGAAAATTAAAGTGTATTACTAAATCTTCTACAAACTTTTCCCTTCTGGAGATATTAATTGACTTTATTTTCATTTAGTCACTTTTCTTGTCTATCGACAAAATATACATCTCCCGGAGTTCCTGCCTTAATGAGCACATTTCTGGCCAACATCAACGCTTATTATGCCCATTCGGCGTCCACTTCGAATGTCACAGCGGCGGACAGATTTGCTGCATCTAATTTCGGAAAAGATAAATTCGTGCGTTTATTGGACCAATTACATAATTTCCTGCGAATAGATCTATCCATGTATAGAGTAAGAGCTTTCGTTTTACATCATATAGACTAACACTTAAATTACTTGAAGGATATCTAACAAATATTTTTTAATGTCATCGAGTCCACTTGAATTACAAGACGCTGAATCAAAAAAGTAGTGTAAAAAATAAGTATATTAAGCATTTTCGCAATTATTAGATAAATGTTGACCACCTTAGTTTACTTCGCTCTTGGGCAGAACAAACAAACTGGAAGTTATAAATAGACTTGTTAAATTCATTAAAATGATGTTACAAAAATATGTTGTATGATTATTTCTAATAATTTTTTAACTATTTATTTCAATATGCATAAAATTTATATTATCATTCACAAAAACCGACTACCAAGTAATGAGTAAAAACTGAACATTTATTTTTACCATATAAAAGCTTTTAATTACACCTGTAACGCAGTGAAAATTTATTCCTGTTTAAATTGAATTTACGCATAGTCATCAAGTAATTTGATGGCTGTGATTTACATTATTCATTACATTTGCCCGACATGACAATACAGCATACATTCATACATGTAATGTTCTATGTCCTCTTAATTAAGCTCTAAAAAATGTTGGAATGGGAATAATAATGAGGGGAAAGTATTTTGGCAACTTGTGTATGATAAATATCTTATTTAGAATAATTTCCCTGCGTCCATTCCGGAAAAGCTGCAGGATCTGAAAGCCACTGTTGACTTATTAACCAGTATTACGTTTTTCCGAATGAAGGTATTGTTTTCCATTTTAATTATTTAAATCTCTCAATGTTATTTATTTTCTCTCTTGAAATATTATTTTGCTTCATTTCTTAATTAACTTAAAATTGCATCCAGTGTAAAATGACAGTTTGCTTATATGTGTAAATCTTTCCTTTACGTAGATAATACAAGAAAAATTTACTTCATTTAACCATCTCGTTCTCCACGTTCTCCATTTAGTTTTACCTATTGAATTAAAGTATTTTAGGTGCTGGACATTACGAGTCCTCCCAAAACATCTCTTGTAGTAAAGGAATGTGTGAAAGCGTGCATTAAGTCTACGTATCAGCACGTGTTTGAGAATGTTTTCGAATTGGCAGAAGAGAAGGGTGGTGGTACTGGAGGTGGTAATACATCCAGTGAAGAAGAAAGAGGTCCTAGTTTAAAATCTCTACTTTTTTGGACGCATCTTGTTAGTCTTATTCGCATTCTTATTGATGAGGACCGCAAGGTGTATACTCCAATTATTAATCAATTCCCGTCAGAACTCAACTGCGGACAGCTATCAGCAAGTGAAATGTGGGAACAATTTTCTCAGGTTAAATTCAATAGCAACCCATTGAGTATATGATATGTTAAATTTTAGATTGAAAAATTTACGTTGATATTTTGTAATTGTGATTTTTTTCTTAGATAAGAAACTGTTTTAACATTTATCTTCATAAACGGAGAATGGGTTGTTTCCAAATAACTTTTTTCAGTAATTTTAGTGTATGTTGCCAAATACAGAAGCAAGAAGCTGGAAAATAGAAAGTGTATGGAAAAGCAACAGAATCAATTTCAATTATGAACTTGAATAGTTTGTCGAATGCAAGGTGCAAAACAAACTGATAGTGTGTGTAGAAATTATTTTAAGTATACCATTTGCAAGATTGAGTGTGTACAATCTCCACCCCACAAAATTCATTTATTTTGACCCAGCTCGACTCATAGTGCGTATGAATATTTTTTCGTCATTATCCGTAGCCCACATGGGCCGCTCCAGATTGCAGCCTGTGCTGGTCAGCTTGGCCTGTTTCCATTCTTATGCTTGGTTGGGTTCGGTTGTATTGTGTTATACATTAACGCTGCTTTTGTCTCATTTTTCATATCTTCAGTTTCATGGAAAATATCAGTAATTAACAACATTTCTGAACTCCTGGATTACATTTGATCAGAAATGGAAGAAAGACAAGTTTAGGCATAAGTGCCATTCACTCAAAAAAAAAGTTTTTTATTTCATTTTGCTATTGTAAATATTAGTCTAAATTGTGATAAAATAATATAAATGCCTATTATAGAACTGATAGAAAGGCGCTCAAATATTTTAATTGCAAAAAAGTAACATATTAAATTCATACTAATAAAAACATTTTCATTAATAGTAATTCATATTCATACATACTTTTTTAAAAAAAATTTAATGCGCTTTTTAGCTTTGAGTTCTTTAAAATGGCAGTAAAGCTGCTAAGAAATTTAAATTTTGTGATTTAACAAATTTGAGCGATAACACTGCCTAAATTGCCTCTAGTTTCTGATGCACATCAAAGCAAAATAGTAACAGATAAATATGACAACCAACTTTGATGCAACTTTGCAATCGGGTGCAATGAAAGACGTTATTTTGTGAACACCTCGCAGTCAAGTTTTTGCATTTAACAATTTTTCCGGTAGGCAGATATTATTTTTGTGATGGAAAATGTATACATTCGCGTTCCATTTTTGCACATACTATTTACTAAAAAATTGAAGTATCTCTTATACTGTGAACTGGAAATTTTGATGTTCCTTTCTATTGGCTAAAATAATATTTGATATTTGTACCTCTCATATTATTTTCATCTTTTGTATGGTGTTCTTTCCTAATTCGATTTTGTAAACCGCTGCTTCGGTTTTTGTTCTTTAGTTCACTGCTATCATTATAAATTAAACGTTATTCAAGAATAAAATACATTTTAAAATACATTTTATAAAACTACATTAAGTTGTTAATAAACCAAACAAAATTGCGCTTCAACTCTAAGAAGACTGCATCGTTTCTTGGAAATAATTTCATACGCTACTGCTTTTGCTAAAAACGGAAATTTTTTGTCGGTTCAGTTTGGGTTTTGCGGAAAACCTCAATGTCGGTTTTTCTTTCAGTAAACCACCGAGCCCCAATTTATGCCATTTACATCATTAAAGGAGAAATATTAAGCGAGGTCTTTATTAGTTGGAAAGCGAATCGATCGCATTTTTAACACATATTCATTCTGGATGTTCTTGAGATTAAATTTAAGTGAACAAACTGTATGAACATGTTCAAATGAAAGGTATAATAGTCATCAATAGTCTATTTGGTTTTGAAATCTTTTTGCATTTTCTAATGTATTTGTGGCTTATTTTTTAACAGTGCTTGTTTAGGATTTAAAATATGCAATGGAGGAGCATGCACAACATCAGTTATGTAAAAAAGAGGAGTACATTTCTCTCTACTTTTATGTGAAGAGCTTTTACAATACCTATGTGCGGGTTTTACCCGCTTATAAAGGTGTGAGTGCTGAATTTTCCGCCTGGTTTGTACCGTTTGTCGTTAGTTGGCTAGACAGCAGTGAAGCCGAAGCTCTCGAATTTCTAAGAGGTGCTCTAGAGCGTGATAGAAAGGACGGCGTAAGTTGATTGCACTTTTTCTAAAACCAGTTGTTTTGCATTACCGAAATATTCTTGAATTTCTTTACAGATCTTGCAGGCCCTATTATTAATTTCTACTAAGCAATAATTGATTATAATAGCAATAACAATACAATTTCTAACATTTTAGTATGAGTGTCTTCTATAAATGTTAAAATATTTTCACCTAATTTGTGCTACCCCTAAAAATATTTTAATGGCATCTCTCGTGCTAACAGTATTGGATTTAATTGCCTTTTGAGATCTCATCAAGAAAAATAAATTATTGATGTTATCAATCCATCAATGATTGTGGAATGTTTATTTTGGGCATATTTTTAATAGGGTTTGCAGCCGCATTGCAACGGTTATTTATATGCAATTTATTGTTTTGGTTCGAATTTTTTACATCTACAACTTTGTGTTTAATGAATTTTTTTAGGCCTTAGGTTGTTTTCTTGCAAATTGTAGTAAGCTTGGTTTCAAGTTAGCATCATTAATGTCCATTTTTTTAATTATTTAATATTAATTAAATTAATTAAATTTCTAAATTTTGATTGAGCTCTCTGTGTTATCCCTAATACTTTGAAGCTGCAGGGAATGGAAAGACTTGATATATTCAAATTAATTAGTGATTTACTAATTTCCATTGAAACTTGCGATTTTCATTTTTTGACTTTCTCATAGTCAGTAATCGAATAATTAGAGTAAGTAGCATCGTTTAAATATTAATGTTGTTAATTGCTTTTAAAATTTTCTCATTAATTGCCACCATGTTCATGCATATAATTAATAAATTATGTGGTATTCTTCTTACATTTAAAGTCATTTTCATTAATACGTTCGCTCTTAATTTTTAAATCAATTTTTCTCTTGTGTAAGTAGAGGGGTATTTTTCATAAAGTGGCTTCCAGTTATTGAGAAATCTCGATTTTTCATTTATTTTACGTTATGGTAGAGTATATTTATTCAACCCCTCCAGCATTAATGTGTTTTCTATAACTAACAAACATAAATTTAGTTCCAATTGAGCACAGTTAATGCCAAACATTCAAGTTCAGTTGTTGACACATTTGCACGTCTTGGTGAATCTCTTCAAATTATAAAGAAGTTAGAGTGCTCAGATCCTGAAGCTCTTCAGACTCTAATGGGACGCTTCGGAAGAACCCTTGAAGCTGTTCTCTTAAGATATCCTGAATACATAAAGAAAATATTTCCCAAATATAAAAATACACCAACGGTTTGTTTTTTAATGTGCACAAATGCTGCAGATATATAGAGTAACTGCTTAATAGTAATAATAAGAGTCAAAACAAATTTATTGCTTAATGTATACAAAATTCTACAAACTAACACATGACAAAAGAAAAATAAAATATAAGCAAATAAATTACTAAAAATTAATATGTACAATATATAAT
>CABFPE010000158.1:138114-149177 GCA_900660155.1 Hofstenia miamia | reverse complement strand
ATATTTCAAATCACATAAATATAAATTGTATGTTATATGCAGATGATACATTAATCTATACAACAAACATCGATGAACTACAATCCAATTTATATCTCATACATGACTACAATAACAAAAACATGATGTCTCTAAATATTGAAAAAACTACTTTTATGCAGATGAATAAATTAAAAAAAGGCGAAACAAATACAAAATTGTATCTTAACAGCAAAGAAATAATGAAGCAACCAAGAATAAAATATTTAGGAGTGTTAATTGACAATCAACTAAAATTCAAAGATCAAATAAATTCTTTAATTCAAAAAATGGTTGGTACCATCAAGTTAATTAAAAAAATAACAGATTTATTACCAAGAAAATGGATCGAAATGTTATTTAAGTCAATGGTTGTATCAAAATATACGTATTCTTGTTACTTGCTAACAAATCTATGTGAAAATTCTAAAAGAAAATTAAATTAGATTTTCAATTGGATAAAACAAATTATCAATAGCAATAATAATAAAAGAAAATNCCTCAGCGACCAATCCACCTGTTGGGAAACTGGTTGTCCAACCACTCTCGCACAATAAGTGAATAATGGGGCTGAGCTCCATCACAGTTAAATTTCCATAAATTGATGTACAGTTTTTTGCTTTCATTTTGCTAGCGTCTGGTTACTTTTGTTACACCCTGTATGTTAAAATGAAAGTCAACAAAGAGAAAAAAAGGTATGTTACAATGATTTTAAAAATTTAACAAATAAAAATTATTTTGGGACTTACTAAATCTAAATTGGCTTAACTATTATAACTCAATGTCCATAAATAAGAAATTAAGCTTTATAAATAATAACTTGGATCAATTATATAATAAACATTGTCCACTCACAACGAAGACCATTTCTGTAAATCAAAAGCGAATTCCTAGTTGGGAAATATGGATTTCAGAAAACTCTAAGAAACATATTAACGAGAAACATCAAGCCTATGAAAATTTGTGTAAAGACAAAAGTTATGAAAATATGAAGAAATATAAAATGTACAGAAATATTGCATCTAATATCACGAACAAATTTGAGAAACATAAAGTTCAATGCAAGTTCATTTGCTTTTAGATATGTTTCCTTGCATGAATTACTAGATGTTTCAAAATGTTTAAATATTAGAAAATCTAAAGGAACTTGTAACTATCCTATATGGTTTTTAAAATAATCGCTAATTGTTATAGCAAGAACTTTGTGTTTCTTATTTAATGAATGCATTAAATTCAACAAATATCATGATGAACTAAAGGTTGCAAAAGTTATTCCAATCTATAAAAAAGGTATAAGCAACATTTCCTCAAACTACAGACCTATATCAATACTAACTGGAATTTATAAGATTTTCGAAAAAATTTTGCACGATCAGATTAGCTGTTATTTTAAAGATACAACTTGTTTAATCAAAATCAATTTGGATTTAGAAAACATTCTTCTACTATGAATGCTCTTTTGGATAGAGTAGGAGATTGGAGACAACTCATAGATAGAAAGGAAAGTGTATATATTCTTTCTTTAGACCTTGTAAAAGCATTCAATTCTATAGATCATGGAATATTGATTAAAAATTGAAAGATACATACAATTTCGACCTTACTTCTTCTTCACTTATTGATGATTACTTAAATAATAGATATCAATTTGTGCAATTTAAAAATGAATCATCAAATCTTTTGAAAATTGAAAGGAGTGTTCCTCAAGGTTCTGTTTTGGGTCCTTTGTTGTTTAATATCTATATAAATGATATTTCAAATCCCATAAATATAAATTGTATGTTATATGCAGATGATACATTAATCTATACAACAAATATCGATGAACTACAATCCAATTTATATCTCATACATGACTACTATAACAAAAACATGATGTCTCTAAATATTGAATAAACTACTTTTATGCAGATGAATAAATTAACAAAAGCGAAACAAAGAAAAAATTGTATCTTAACATAAAGAAATAATGGAGCAACCAAGAATAAAATATTTAGGAGTGTTAATAGACAATCAACTAAAAGTCAAAGATCATATAAATTCTTTAATTCAAAAAATGGCTGGCACCATCAAGTTAATTAAAAAAAATGACAGATTTATTTCCAAGAAAATGGATCGCAATGTTATTTAAGTCAATGGTTGTATCAAAATATACGTATTCTTATTACTTGCTAACAAATCTATGTGAAAATTCTAAAAGAAAATTAAATTAGATTTTCAATTGGATTAACAATATTATCAATAGCAATAATAATCGAATTAAAAGAAAATTGGCAAAAGATTATATGTTATTATATCCAGATGATATCATGCAACAAAAGATCTTGGATATATTTTATAAAATGAAAGATAACATCTCCCTAAAATATAATATTAGACGTGGTACATATCAATGCAAGAAATTTGGAAGCAAAATTATGAAAAATTCATTCGTAAATATTGCAGTAAAATTATGGAATAAATTGGATAAAGATACTCGATCTGAAAAAAAGTTTCAATTGTTTAAAAAGAAAGTGATTAATTTTATCAAGAATGCTCCAACAAAGAATTATCTTACCAATCAAAGAATTACTTCAATAAATACAAATAACTAAGTACATCATTCTTCTATTATCAATCTAAAATTAATGACTAAGAACTTATTTTACTATCCATAGAAAATACTTTTCGAAACTAAAATGAACTATTATAGTAACCAAGAAATATCACTATCTCTATCTCTGCAACAAAGAAATAGAAACAATTCAGTTAGTACTTAATAGTGGCTTTTTTTACACTTTTTCTCTATATTGTAGAAAGCACTAACTTTATTAATAATAAAATAAAATAAAACTTAAGAAAATTCAAATTAAATTATTCACAATTTTAATGCAAAAATTATATTGCTAGTTGCATGCTATGATTTACAACAAATAAGGCTCTTATAAGTTAGTGCATACATACAACAAACTCAAAGAACTGATAACAACAGAATCTGTAAGGTATCAAAAATTCTCTTGTTTATAATTTAAAGTTCTTGAAACAATAATTATCCTTAATTAAAGTATTAGATGGGTTTTCAAAACCTGATTTGTTTTAAAGGGTGACTTAAGGAAACTTTGGTTCAATATTGTTCTACAAACACTTAATTTCTTTAAAGTGGCTTAAAGATACATTAAAATACTAAAGGATTAATATATTTTCTAAAATCTGTAATTTTCTTCAAAATGCTTAATATGTTTGTAATATCCTTAAATTGCAATGTATGCACTTACTGAAACTAGTTCTTTGACTTAGAACCGATATCTTAAATGGTTGGGATGATCTATAATTATAGCATCGAGCAAAAATGATATATTTTTAGAAGCAATATAATTTCCCAACAAGTATGATGCGAATTCCACCATATAATAACAGGGACGTTGTACCCCGGGCCACGCGTATGCTAACGCCGGCCCTGTCTACTAAATGGAGGAAACATTGATAAGCAGAAAATTGTGCTGATGTAGTAAGACCTTTAATTTTAGAATCAACTTGACGTCTGTTTGCCATTATGTACAATAAACAACAAATTAAAATTTGGAGGATGATATTTGCTTGTTGACATGAGTTTTGCATGTGCGTGCCAGAATTGTTATAGCAACTAATGTTTTAAGTTGCACAGCATTTCAATATATTTCTAAAGAGTAATGAAGCGCTAAAGATCCAATTTTTTTACTTAAAGTACTCTTCAAAAGACATTTCGCGAAAGTGAAAGTATGCAAAACAAACACAAAAATTAAAAGAAAGATTAGCTTGAGAGCTATCTGCTTCTTACAAAACAGATATCACAATGACTGAAGGAGGTATCCGCAATACTGGAATAAAAAATGTATAGTTAAGATAGTGAAAATATGTTAATGCATTACAGGAAATATGAAATGTCATTGAATTTCATAAAATGATACAAAATTGATATTCCAATAAGCTTTTACCTTAACGTCACTGGCGATTTGTATTTCGCAATTTTGGGAAATGGGATTGCTATAAGGATTGGGTGCCATTGAAAAATTTAGTGGTAATTTCGACTTAGCAACTCTGAGCAAAGTAAAAGTACCTCCAAAAATAGATGCATGAACATTTTATGATTATCAGCGACTTATTGATCTGCTGCAGAATTATCTGCGTGCAATATATTGCAATGAAGATTTGGTAGATGATGAGTAACTTATGTACCCGTTATTCATGAAGGTTATATTAGTATGTGTGATGATAATACATCTTCAAATGGAAACAGTTATTGTATTTTACCACCGAGGTAAATTACTCCATTTGTCAAAAGAGTATGGGATGCGGATCAGGTTTTTTAGCAATTCCAATTTCACCAAACAGCAGATAGTGAGCTGATTCAGTGAAAGCAGCAGTTGAGTTAAGAAGTGGTGGAAGATTGTACTAACAGGGATATAGTGGGAAAGATCGATGGTGTTACGAAGAACTGTGGGAGAATAAATGCTGACTAGCATTAAGCTCCTTCAAGGAAAGTTAATCTGAGGATGTTGATTGCCAACTTCTCACTAAGCACGATATTCATTGAGCCCTAAAGAGGCAGGAATTTGCCTTATGCAATGATTTGCTCTCTATTTTTATAATATCCATATTGGCTAAAGTTTGTTAGCGAACCATATGTGAAAAGTGTCTAAATAATTCAAATGAAATGCCATCGTTGTGAGTAGTTTGAGTTGTGAGAATAGCTTTACAAAGCATTCCTTGATCAAGATCTAACCTTGCATCGCACAGTTGCTTGATAACAAAAAGTGACAGTTGGTTAGAACATCTTTGATTGATTTCTCTAAAGCATTTTACCAGGTCCGGCATGATAAATAAATTGAAGCTGAAGGTGAAACGTTGCTAATTGGGACTCGAATCGATGATGAAAGCGTTAATATTCCAAAATGGTGTCAGACTAACGAATATCAAATCTGCGGCTATATTTTATCTCATGTTCACCGGGTACATTATTTGTCCAGTCAGTACAATAAGTATAAAACGCCAAAATACTATATTATGTGCAAAATGATCTCAGCAGTTTAAATTTTATTTATTGCTATTTTTTGCATGTTGTAATATTTTATCTTATTGGCCGTATCAATATCATTATTATTTATTTCTTTTAATTGTTTTTTCTTCATTTGTAATAATTGTCTTTTACAAAAAGTCTTTTTACTACTATTTCTACTATTAATTACAAATAGTATTAAGCGACTTTTTAGTGCATCCACTATAAAAATATCAATTTTGCAAAATTCTGAAAAAAAAAAGAAATTTATACTTACAGTTTAATCATTTTGTTTACAATGGATTCAATTGGATAAGGCTTCAGTACTCCTCCTGTTTTGAAAGGTCTGGCACCTTTGTCTTGTTGTCGAAATTCACTGAAAGGTGGTTTATAAGGATTAACTGCGTGATCAGGATAAATACCAATGCCACCAATTGTTGTAGCAGCCAACTAATATATAATAATAATAATGTATTATTCATTCTGAAATTAACATTCAGAATATAACAAAAACATATTCTTAGCTCCACAATTGAGTATCTAATCAGGTTTTTAAAATTCTGTTTGCAAAAATTCGCAAGTTTTGATAACTAGCATACTGTACTTTATAGTATAATAGAAGGATGTTGCAAAAATTAGTACTAATTGAAATCAATATCTTATATCTTAATTTAAACTGATTTAGTTTCTTTGTCGTTACATATTTAATTGGAAATAACTTCGCAAATTTGATCATGTGTTGAGTATTTTTCACAAAATCAATGCAAGAAATTCTTGAATAATGTGAAAATTTGATTTAGAGAATGCTATTTTTTGCAAGCTGTTTATATACAATTATTTTATGAAGTTGAGATCAAATCCTAATCCCTACAGTAAAATTGTAGGCCATTACAATTCTATCATATCCTCATTGTGATCGTAAAATGCAAAACATGTGTAACTTAAGTCTTCTTTTTTCATTATATGGTTCTTCAGGATAGGGACTGCAGGTTACGCTGACTCATGATCAGGTTGGAAATTCTGTCAAAATGAGGTTATTTGGGGGCATTTCTTCCATAAATTTAGTTTTGTCCTAAGTTTTTCTTTTTGGGATTTTCGTTGATTCCATTAAAATAGTTTCAGTAGGATCTTAACTATACCTGGGATTTACATTTCAAACTCATTTTTAGATTACTAATTCGAAGAAATTTTGTTGTAATTATTAAACAAACCTTTTTTCCAGGATTTGAATATATAAAATACTTCTGTTGAGTAAACCCTGGTTTTCTTTCTTGTTTGCGTTTTTGTTTTACTTCATATGGCAAATATGGATCAGGTCCAAAATATTTATCAGAATGCAAAGAGACTTTAAAAACTCTTTGAATGTTTTTGGCTTTCTTTTTTTCAACTTCTTTCTAAAAATTTACTGTAATAATGTTATAAAATACAATGATTTATACTTTTTTTGTAGAGGTATAAGTGCTCTTGCTATTGTTTATCATTTTGAAATTTAGGTTTATATTTTTCAAGCAAGTTTTATTTTTCCATGTAAAGCTAATTGCGTTATGCTATAAATTTCAATTGACATTCAAATTTTAACAAAGAATTTCACTGTTTGTTTTGACACTATTTGAAAACTGCCTGTAAAAATGCCAAAGAGGTTATTTCATTCTTTTGTAACTTGAATTACTGAATCCCAATTGTTTAATGACGAATATCTAATTTCACTTCAATTCTACTAAATTAACTTACCAAAATTGCTATTAATTTCGTATTTATATGCTATACCGTATTTTTACTTCTTTATTACCTTATAGGCAATCTCATCTTGGCCATATTCTTCGTTTTGATATTTCATTGGAGGACCAATGCAAACGTCAGCATATCTAAAAATCACTTAACAATGCCAAATATTTTGCATAAGAAACAATTAAAGTTGATTTAGAAATTTGCAAATATGGAAACTTGGTCATAATATTAATATATCTTTTGTATTATTGTTTAGTTTCAATGGGAGTTAGACATGCAATTCGAAATATGTTTCTTATGTGGATTTCAAGAGAAAATAAATGTGCTAAAGATCAATGCAGGCGTCCATGCGTTCATACCATATGTGTCATATATGAAGCATACAGGGTGATTTGGCCAAGTTCTATGTTTAATTTTCCAAAAGAATTTTGCAAAATGTAGCTGTTCTACTTCGTATGTGCCAAACAAACTCGTTTAATATGCATTCTATGCTTAGACACATTTCAAGCACTCTAAGAGAGAGATAAAGATACACATTCAAGAGTTTCAGAAAAATATTCTTGTTATGCATAAGCCTCAGCAGCAAGAACATTCGGGGTGCCACAAAATCTGATGGTTCAATAACCTTTGTAGAAAGCTTTGACTTCCAATGTCCAACAATGAGCAAATGTCCTTAGCTTGTGTATTTGTTTTAAGGAACTAAATGTAGGCATCTTTATGAATTGCACAGGTGAAAAAATTTTCTAAAAATTGGAAGGTGTCACTTCTTGTTGTGAGGTTTGTATTAGATTCAATTCCTCTAAAACTTGTAAGTAGACACTTTAGTGCTATTTATATTTACTTGCTATTGATTTATTTTTATTAAGGTTTCACTGTAATGAAATGCTATCAGTAAATTTATGTATGAAAACATTAACGTCACATACATGTGTCATCTATCGTTTTACACTAGGAATAAATTAGAGTTCCATTTTGAAGCCTTTGTTGATGAAAACTACTTCATGTGATTTTGACAGATCCAAATGTAAATTAAGATAATTGAAATGAGGGTTTAACTATGTTGAAAGTAAGCTATGCATTTTGAGCGTTGCTATAAGGACCTACTGAAATAAACTAATTATATAGTTTTAATCTGCCTCATCAGAATAACGATTAATTTCAAGATAAGCAAACTAATATTCATCAACATAAACTATAGAAATTGAAATTTATATCAAATCTTTGAAGCAAAACTTAAATTTTATATATATATAATATATATATATATATATATATATATATATATATATCTTGATTGAAAATATCTGAATTAATGGATTTCAGGTTTGAACAATCTCCGTAAAATATTAAGTAAGATAATCATATGTAAAGAATGATTAAAAATGAAATTGTATTTGCTGTAAAGCTGTTTAAAATTAAATTGTTTTTGGAAATCACTTAGAGAATTCATAAAATATATTTTAATTTATTTTTTTTTCAATTTTAGAAATCAAAGATCTCAGCTGATCAGCTATGAACAATCTCAGTTTATAGTAATTTTCATACCTCAAAAATATATTTCTCTACATAAATTACATTATTGTTACCTTTTAGTGTCAGAATTTTTTTAAAACTATTCTTACAATAGGCTGTGCATTAATAAGATTTTCAATAATGCGGAATAGAAAAAAAATTTAAAATAAAAGCCAAACCGTTTAAGATGTAGGAGTGTTCTGTAGTTGCTAAAATATTAATGACTTAAGTAAATTCTTGACAAATTATTATACTATGTATTAATTATTATTAGCATAAAAATATTTTTAAGAACAATATGCATATAATCATAGAAATAAATGCCACAAGAAATATGAAAATGAATTAAAATAAATTACCATAATATTAGGTTTCAATTTTAAGAGTGAAAAGCTTTGCAATTTTTATTACAGCTTATATTATCAGAAACATATTTTTGATTTAATAACAATAGATAATTAGATGATGACTTTTTGAAAGCCCTATATATATATATATATATATATATATTGAAATAACGTAGTCTTAAGTGAAAATAACAGCAGGACAATTTACAATTTTTTGTGTTTCACACTATCGAGCGGCTTGGAGCATAATGTAAAATTGCGGATTTCGAAATTTTTTGCAAAAAATCTTATATGGTCTATGTAAAGAGACATACCGCGGATTCGTGAATCAAAAATATGATAATTTCTGAATATATGCATACATTTATGATATTGCAATGCAGTAAGGTTTCACTTCAGTAAAGAAATTTATGAAGTGTCTTTGACTCAATTTATTTTTAAGGATGCATTAATTTGTTTTTTTTGAAGTAGTATAATTTCATTATTTTACAAAGACCTTAGAACAGCATGTCGCACATTTTTATACAGGCGTCTTTTCGAATGAGACAAGGCCATCTGTAGAAGAACTATAGTAGGTAATGAGTATACTGTTGTCATAAAATATAAGCGAGGACGGCAAGGATGCGAATTTAAAGGCCAATCAAATGACTCCCTAAAAACGATGGATTCAAATGACGGATATACATTTCCAGTACATTTGGAATTATAATCTTTTAAATGAATAGTATTTACATTCATGGAATAAACAAATAATATACCAAATTCTTTTTGACGTTTTGAACACATTTTTGATAAAAAATACATATTTTTATTTTTCTAGAAAAATTTGTAATAATTATATTTAAAAAAAACTGTTGTCGAGTGTATGCGTTCGTTAGAGCAGATAACAACAACACATACAATGGTTTTTTCTAAAGATATCTTTTAGAAAACAAAACATTTATATAATATTCGAAAGCAGAAAGCTCTATGTTTAAGAATGTAAATTGAGCAAAGTTTAATTAACATTTTCTAAGATATATGACAGCTATTATTTATTGTATTCAACCAAAAAATACTCTCAACATATTGAAAAAGATTGTGTTTCAAATAGCTGTACAATTGTTAGATACAATATCCTTTACACTAAACTAAAACTATTTTAATTAAAAATGTAAGTTACTGCAATCATAGTCCCAATCAAAAGAGAATTTCAGTTGATTAGAATATCTTAATCAAGTAACAGGAGTTTGTTAAAGACACATTGCATAAGAAATCACGTCAAATGAATTTATATAAAAGTTAAAGCTTTATTTTGTAGTTGTTTTGAACCTTATTTTTCACAAGAAGGCGTAAATTTACTCCTCCATCTGAATTTTAGTAATAAATTTTTTAAATCAAATTTGAAATTTTGGTTGAACTATTCACTCCATTAAATTTAGTTTTTACACATTCTGCGAAAATTTTAGGGCGAAAACATTTTTTGTCAAGGAATTATAAGTATTTCTTCAAGGGTGATTGATATTTATTTTAATATAGAAATATAAAAATGACTAGACAAAACAAAAAGGTTGTCATCAGAATTAATAACTACAAATTAATATGCCTTTAGTTATTACCTTATAATTTGTGTTTTGAGTAGAAAAAGATTAAAAATTGCCCAAAAATATTAACCATTTTGACATAAGACATCTCTTAGCATTTTTGTCAATTTTTTGCAAGAAATGCTGACTTCAACAAAAATATCTGGATAATAATGTTTTTTTTGGAATTTTTTCAAATTTTATATCCCATGGTACCTTTGCGCCGAACTTCATGACATTAGCATTACTATATAAAAAATAACCCTAGTGGTATTTTTACACTCCCCTTTATGAAACCAATTTACATAAAGAATGTTGCAAGGATTACGGTTAAGTATAGCAACAGCCGCACAAATTTAAATCATAAATAATTAAAAAAGTGCTTGATGAAAATTCATGATATAATTGCATTGCGATTAAGCAATTTACTGTAATCCTATTAGAAGTTCTTGCAGGATTACCTGTTATTCAGTTATATCCTATTTATAAGCAAATCTTAGTCTAATTCTTATTGAGTTTGTTTCAAGTTTACATGAAATTCACTTCCTAAATTCTAATACATCATTTAATAACGAGAGAAATTTTCTGAGACACAATGGCAGTGTTATGGACAGCAAGTGCCAAAATTTCTTTAGATTCCATGAATTTGTGATTTATGACATCGCGAGTGCATGAGCATGAAATAAAGGTCATTTTTAATTGCAAAATTGTTCTCTTGCTTTGATATGCTCAAGGTTACCTATAGTTATGATACCCTTTGCTCAAAAGTACAAGTAAACAAGATACTTTTCCTATAATTTTCGATAATAATTCCCTCCCGTAATTTGATTAGAAAATATGACATCAAAAAATAAATTGAATTTTCTATATTTCCGTCTATTA
>CABFPE010000158.1:125943-137114 GCA_900660155.1 Hofstenia miamia | reverse complement strand
TTTTATGAATCATTGCTAGAAAGGTGTTCTGCATTCAGGCAACGCCTTCTCATTCTCAATCTGAGAGAGTTTTCTCTACTTGAATTACTACCTCAAAAGGAGTTTGATTGATACAGAAAGGGTGGAGGCGTTGGGATTTCTAAGATCAGCTAGCAATGCAGATAATTTTAAATTTTTGCAATGACTGTATATTAAAAAGTTTAAATTTTATGCATTATTTTTAGAATTCAATTTAGGCGTCCTAGGCTTGGCCAGGTTTCTTTTGTATTTGTGATGTGCTTGGAATTGGGTTGATCCTGGGCGTCAAACCTGGTTTTGGACTGGGATTAGGCCGAAATTTTGGTCGATTTGCAACTCTGGTATGGTACATGCATGTAAGCATAAAAAATTTGTATACTGTATTATAGACAAAGGCAATTTAGTTTTATCAACTTTACCCATAACCTGTGCCTTGTTTGGGAATCGATGAATAAAATGCTTTGAATGCTTTTTTCTTTGTTTTTGCAGTCACTACTTCTCTTCCCAAAGCTTCTATTGGACCAGAAAATGTCCCATGTGGTTGATTAGAACCAATTCTAAAAATCTGAAGTGATATTTTACCGTTTACTAGAAAGCAGTTTGTTAGTATTAAAGTATATGAAATCAAAAAGTGCAACAATGTAAGCAAAATATTTACTCAACCCTCAAATGTAAGCTGATTTTTAAAAATATACTATTGCATTTCTCAATAACACATTGTCAACAGTGGCTTACGCATGGGGGACCTGGTGGAATGCCCCTCTCTCATTTTTCGTAAGAAATTGGAAATCTAAAATCGTGAAATGCATTTTTTAGGCTCTATTTTCTCAATATTTTCAGAAATTTGGTCATTACTAAGATGTCGCCCCGTGAGAAAATCCAGTGTGCGCCCCTGATTATCAAACATTCATTTTTAGATTTTTTGGAAAAACTTCATGCAGTCTAGCAATGTATTTATATAATTGTTGTAAATTTTGAGTAGATAACTTTGCAACTATGTTATATTCAGGGTCTAGCTAAAATTGGGTATAAAAGTCAATGAAAATTGCCTATAAAAATAAATAAAAATGTGTTAAAATAGGAAATATTCAAGACACATTTTTTAACTTTTCAGCAATTACGAGACACTTTTGCATGAAATTATCATATATTATAAATGAAACACTGATAAACTTTGAAGTTTTGGTGAAAGAATATATTCTGAGATTGAAAACAATTTTCTTGACATCGGCAAGAACAGTAAGATGGAATTTGGCCTCCAAGGCTCTCTCTGAAATGGCTGCAAGTTGAAGAACGTTTGCATGCAGAACATCAGCAACTTCGAAAGTTTGATTGAGATCTGGATTCTGAGATAAAGTGTTGATTAATCTTGTCTTATACGGTTCCAATGTCACTTTGCCAATTCTTGAATGGCAAAGTGATAGACGATTTTGAAGTTTTCAATTGATGATGGTAGAAATTGAAAATTTGCAGCAACAAATGTTAGTTGGCATTTGAGTGAAGCCTCTTTTCACTCAAGTACTTGCAAGTTATTTCAAAGTTTGCATAACTTCGATCAATTTAGGTCTTTCAGTCGAATCCACATGTCCCACCATTGCTGCCGCAATCTTTCTGAAACATGCATCTGTTGACTCGTCCTCCACCAAATGATACAACTAGTTTTGAGGCATATTTATGGTTTCTTTCACAATTTGCTTAAGCTGCTCTTGTAAGAAATTTGTCCTCACAGTTGACTCTAATGGTATAGCTTGCCCAGCGTATTTCACCGGAAATCTCCTAAGAATCATGTATATGCCGTACGATTTAGAAATTTCCTAATGAGTTGGAGGATATTCTTTGTAAACATGGAAAACGGTTTTTTCTTTTAAATGGACTCTAGGTTGCTTAAGATTAGAGAATTTATAAAATTTTTAAGTGGCAGAACTATCGAATTTGAACCATTTGTATAGGCTAAATATACATTATCAATGAAATCAAATCAAGGACATACTAAATCATTTAGTATGTCCTTGAATCAAATATATTGTGGATTGAACAGAAATATTAACAAGTTCTAAGCATTCTATTGCAATATGTCGTAGTTTCATAAACATTGGCATAGATTTCTGATGTATAAATGAAAGTCTATGCTACTGAGAAATAGTTATTTGAGGAAGAACTCATTATTTTGCAGAATTCATTTAGGCATGTTCTTATGTTAGAATCCATGGAATTTTGAAGTTCTCTAGTCAACATTTTAAGGCTATGAAGATTATGAGTTGACAATACTTCCGTCTGGAAACATTAGTTTTGTTCAGAAAATGCATAGAATGTGAACAAAAATATTCAAAAGTTACTTCTTGCATCAGAATTGAAGTTGTACCCGATTAGCTGAAGAGAAGGAAAATATAGCCTTACTTAATGTCGAGGTAACTCCAAAATTCGGTAACTAGAATTTGTATTCAATTATATGTAAATAATTGCATGATCAGAAAATTTTCAATAGGCTTTAATAAATTTAGATATATTATGAAATACTGATGACACATTAAAACACAGAGATCATTCTTATCACATTCAATTTTTTCAAAAACTTGAATTGAGGGATTAATGATTAATCTTAATTTGTGGATTTTAAGTGACTCTAAACTATAATGCAAAAGTTATCATGACTAATATTTATGATTGCATAAGTCAAATTCATGCTAAAATTCCTTTATGCTATTTAGCACTAAGTCATTGTCTGGACGTTAATTTGGACCAGAAGAAGGAATGCAGATGTATATAAGAATTACATAGTTTTATGAATGTAATATTTTGCAGCCACGGCTATCTAAAATATAAGGCCGTGAATTATATTGAAATATTGACACGGGCAGAAGTAAATCATTTTTCATAAACTAAATGATTATGAGTGGTCGAATAAATTTTCGCAATCAATAACATTTTGTTATTTTTTTATTAAGAGACTTTTATTTAAATAAAAATTTTAATATACAAATATATTAAATTATATTAATAAAAGTTTAGTCCTTGTTTTGAGCGAAATGTATTCCAAAGGCAGACTGTATAATGGGTGGAAGGATTTTCAATAACATAATTTGTTTTGAAAAACTTCCAAAAACGTTTTATAAATTGTGATTTACATCTTTTGATGCATCAAGAAGACTAATTTGTGTATTCAAATGCATGGAATTTGCAAATGGAACCACTCGATTGAAAAAATATTAAAATTTTCTAGATTCTTTAAAATTTTGCTTTCAAAGATAATGTGATTTGAACTTCTTAGATTTGAAAGACGTACAGTCTTAAAGATACAAAGTTGCAGATATTAAAATCAGATTTATTGTTTAAGTTGAAGTTTAAAAGAGATACCGGTATTTAATAGAATTAAACGAGACTTATAATTTTCTTGTTGTATTATCCAACGAAGAACATCTTATTTGAAATTTTTCTACTGTATATTAAATGGAATCTGCCCGCGGTTCAATAAAATTGTCTATTCTTTTTTACATTGCAACTTATTGCCATGTACAGGAATTTAAAATCATACATATATGATAGAAAAAAAAGACTTGCTACATGATTTTAATTTCTTTGATATATGTTCACTTCAAGAAAAAATATTTCAAATAGTAACGAAAAGAAATTTAACAGAAGATGAAGAAACTAATTTTATATCATTTCTTAGCTGAATAGCAGTTCTGGAGACATTAGAGTAAGTATTTGAAATTTATCAAAGTTAAATTCCATTCTGTTTTCTTTTCGCCACAACAAAAACAGGATTAGATCTAATTGTAAATCAGTAAAATTTTGACCTATTATCTTTGTATCAGCAAATAGAGACGGCATTGTATCAATAGAATATCAGGTAAATCATTAATAAAGGAAATAAAAGGTAGAGGTCCAAGTATAGATCCTTGTGGTAGCCTCTTAAACTATAATCACGTCAGGAATAGATCATTTTGTAACACTGTTTTTCCAAGAGAATTTTTCCAGTAACCCCCTTAAAAGTGGATTAATCCTCAAAGAAAATTTATCAAAAGAGAGATAATACACGTGTAATTGATTATTCTGTACTTGGTTAGGATTCTAGTACTGGATGTATATGTTCTGATGAAGAATTAGGTATAGATAAGGAGATTTTGAATTCTGATTATGAAAGTAGCTATGTTAGCAATGATGAAAAGACAGGAGAAAATGCAAATTGTTTATGTAAACCGTGCAAAGAAAATAAAAATCATTCCACCAGCATCTAAACGTCAAGAAATTATCCTGTGGAATATCAACTTCAAAAAAACAAGATGATGATTTGATGACATAAAAGCTATGATGACAGATATTTTGACTGTTTATGCCTTCAAGAGAACGTTTTTGCTACCTTTTAATATAAAAACATTTTTTATAACTGCAGTTACAAAAATGGCAAATATTTCAAATATCAGAAAAAGGATTTACTTTCTCGCAGCTATTGGATATTTTTGCTGAAATTTTCTTGAATTTAAGTTAATTCAATATTTTTCGTTCCGCTTATTCTGAAACAATAGGTTTCTTTGTTTTTAGTCTTTAGTTCAATATATTAGGAAAAAATTAAAAATCTACTTTTCGAGTAGAGCAGCACATTAGCATTCTTATGATTTATAACTTCATAATCACTAAAAAATATTTTTAATTATATTCATGATTTCAATAACCTCTCAAAAACCCTATTTTCTCATAGTCGTTAAAGAGTTAAAGTGTATGAAGTGATTAACATAGCAGCCTAATATTCTAAAAGGCGGGTGATTACAGCACGGTAATATTTTCAAAGTGTGGAACTGATATTGTTTAAGAATATAATTGCATAAACTAAGCTAAACATTGATTTTTCAACTTCATAAAATGCATTATTAGACATTGGAAAAAGTTTGCTACTATTCTACAATCATATAAATTAAATAGGCGACAATGTGTTTTGAAAAATTGACTAAAATAGGAAGATATTTCAATCATTAACGAAGTGTCCAAAGGCTCAGTCTTAGGGTCTCTTCTATTTTTACACCTACCTGGTGTTAAAAATAAAAAATAAAAATAAAAAAAAATTAAAAAGATAAAAAAAATTTTAAAAAAGGTGTTATTAGACACATCTTCGTTGATGACTTCAACCTTGTGGGATGTTTTATATTTTTAATATCTTTGGTTCTCTGTTAATAGCAAGTTTTTCAATAGAAAAAAATTCAATTTACTTAATATTCATTTTTGGAATTTGAAGTTTCATTTTGAAAGTTGTAAAGGATTTGAGCATTATTCATCTGAAGTGATTCTTTTTTGTAACACAATGCTTTATGTTTGAAGAGAAACATTCCTTTTAAGTCATATCAAATTGAACATTTGCAAATCCATGGTGCTGATATTAGTACAATATGTTGTCAATAACGTTTATCAATGCTACTGCTCACTTGCGACGAAGTGAATTTTAGTTAAGGGGGGGTGGGCAACGTACATTTATTAACTAACAAGTAATTAAGAGGATTCCTACTGCTAAAGTTATAGAATTTAGGAAAGTTTTTCTGAAATTTCAATTTGGAGGAAAGGCAACTACCCCTTCTGCACCCTCTTGTGCTGTTACTGCTACTAGTAAAAATGAAAACGAAGCACGCTGAAAAATATAACCATTATTTATTTCGTACACTATATCCTGTATATGTTGACAGATCAAATTCAAACGAATCCAAATCTTTGTAAATTATTGGTAGCAAGTATAAAATAGGTACCTTTAAGAAAATGTTGTGTAAATATGAAATAATAAATTAATTTCTAAATATTTACAATTACAGCAAAATAAAATTGTAAACTTACATTTTTTGTGGAGCGTTAACAGGTACCCATGCACGGCCCAGGTTTTTCTTCTTAGCTTGAAGCCTATCTTTTCTTCTAATTAACGCGTAATTGCTAAAATATTTTTCAATAAACAAATGATGTTCATGACGTTACAAAAACATGTATAACATTCAGTACATCATTACATTTTCAAATTATACCCTATCTTAAAATGAAGTTCACCTCGTTTAGTTCAAAGTATTCTCAAACGTTCTCTAAATCTAAGATATCCATGTTATATGAAAAGACTTTCAAAAAAAAATTTCTTATAGTCCCATTCAGGATTATAGTGAATCCCCCATTATCTTTCGCTATCATCTGGTATTCAATTATCTGATCTTTGTTCTTAGAAAATTTTCTGTCAACTTCTCAGATATTTGTGCAATTAAACTTTAATCTTTATAAAAAAGTGCTTACAAAATAACTAAAATACATATTTTATGTCATATAGTTATTTTTCTATTATTGTACATTTTTGCACATAAAGTAACAAAATTCTTTATAAATGTGTTTGTTTTGATTTTGATAATCTGCACTCATTTTTATGGTTGACTTGATATATTACACCTATCTCTGATCTGATGATAAAGAAATTAATAAATTAATTTTATTTCAGAAATGATAAACATCCATTTAGGTCATAATCGTAAACCTCATGGTGTATCCAAACTTTCGGTTTTGTCTACAATTTGATCAATTGTATCCATACTTATTATGAAATTGGAATCATTGAATGTAGAATGGACATATCTATGGGTAAATCTGCTCACCTGTTGTATTAAACATTTACGCAAAAGTTATTCCTGTACCTAAAGTACGCGAAAGCTTTAACTGTTTCCTAATAAAACATAAGATTTTGTAAGAAACTTACTGATCAGATACTACGGCGGTCTAAAGCCGAAGTCCTTTACGTACGCCGAAGTCCTTTACGTACGCCGAAGTCCTTTCAACTACACCGCCTAATCATTTCTCACCTTCCGAGGTACTAAAGCTCCCACGCTTATTAACTTTTTACTAAACGGTATGGATTTATTTATCTTTGTAAATCTAAGACTACGGGTAGTTCACCAACACAAATTTTTCTTAAAATCTTGCAACTTTTATCAGCATTTTTCCAATAACAGATATACCTAGAAAAAATCCCTTCAAAGAGCTTTTGGCAATTTTGGTTTTAAAATTTTTATTATTACTTAAACATGGAATCGAAGCAAATCCTGGTCCTTTGACCAATTATGAAACATATCTAAAAAATGTTTCATCTATGAAAGATATGATTAATTACGTTCATTTAAATGCCCAGAATTTATCTAATAAAAATTGCGATTACAAGTCACTTATTAGCAATTTTTATGAAAATATAGTGCTAGCCATTACTGAGACATGGTTTAACTGCAATGATCTTGACATTGTCTGGTCAGATAACAATAATCTATATAAATTATTCAGAAAAGATAGAACTCATTGTAATATACTCGGTAAAAGCAAGGGGGCGGGGTACTCCTTCTAGTTCCGAAATCATTTCATCCAAAGCAACGGAATGATATAGTAAGCTCAGAAAAATTCGAAAGCCTTTGGGTTGAAATTGATAACCCTATCAAAAATTCACCTTTTAAAAAGCAATTAATTAATGTTTCATACTGTCCAAATAAATGTAATACTAATGAATTTTTTGAACAACTTGAGAATGAAATTTCACTGGTCTACTCAGAAAATAAAGATTTAATATTAATGGGTGATTGGAACCTAAATTACTTAAATAAACGTGATAATAAAACGATTAATCTCTTTTTTAATACTTTTAATTTAAAAACGGCAAATTCCTTTATTCCTACAAGAATCGCAGCCAATAGTGCAACTTTGATTGACTATATTGCACTGCCCGAAAATAATCTTGATTTCTTATACTACTCCTCTGAATGTCCATTCTCTGATCACTGTATAATATCAGCCAGTTTCCCTAAAGCTAAAATACGCTCTGAAATATCCAAAAAATGGATCACTATTCGCGAAAAATCGTCCGATAATATAGATAACCTGAAAAATGCTCTTTCACGTGAAACTTGGTCTTCTGTATACGTTGCGGTTGATCCTAGCAACATGATCAAAAGCTTTCTTGATATTCTTGAATCCTATTTAGATGAATATTGTCCTGAAAAAAAATCCTTGTTACTAATCATTCTCGCAAAAACATAAAGAATGACAAGCCTTGGATTTCCGATTTCTGCAAACAATTAATAACAAAAAAAAATGACGCTTTTAAAATTTTTTTCTAACGCCCGTACTCCTGAAAGTTATGCATTATACAAGAAAGCTAGAAATATTTCTAATATAGAAAATCGTAAAGCTTACAATGAGTATATTAAAAATGAATATAGAAAATTACCGAACCAAAAGAGTAAATGGGGATTGATTAACGAAATCTCGAATTGTACCAAATCAAAATTTTCTCCTATAGAAAAAATTGTAGACCCCGATGGAAATCAATACGTCTCTGATTTTGAAATTTCCAATATTTTAAATCAAACATTTGCAAACCTAGGTAATTACGACGGTCCTCAAACAAAATTCCAGGAAATAAATCCTAATAGGCACACCCCTGAATTTGGTTTTCGCTTTATAACAAGTTTTGAAGTAATTAAAGCAATCAGGAAACTAAAATCAAACAAGTCAAGCGGCCCCTCGAAAATTCCAATATGGTTACGAAAAAACAATGCGAAATATATTGCCGAACCTTTAAATTATATCTTTAATGAATGCTTAAAATGGAATATTTTTCCCGATTTCTTGAAACAGGCTCATATTACTCCAATTTACAAAAAAGACGACCCAAAATGTCCCAAAAACTATCGACCTATATCTATTACATCACCAATCAGTAAAATATTTGAAAGACTATTACATGAACAAATTACACTTCATTTAAATCATCATAAACTATGGTACAAATCACAATTTGGCTTCAGAAAAAATTATTCAACATCAGACGCACTTATACAAACGACAGAAAAATGGAGAGCACTATTAGACTCTAATAAATTTGTTGCTATTGCCTGTCTTGACCTCTCAAAAGCATTCGATTCTATTAATCATGATATATTAATAAGAAAATTAAAAAATATTGGTTTTTCTCTTAACAGTGCTCACCTTATATCTAATTACTTAAGTAATAGACTTCAGCGAGTTAAATTAAATGATACTTTTTCAAATTGATTGTCTGTCAATAATGGTGTACCTCAAGGAACCATACTAGGTCCCCTGCTATTTAATATTTATGTGAATGACATTAGGGAAATTACGGACTGTGAAATAACCCAATACGCCGATGATACATCTATTTACTGTGGAAATAAATCCTTAGATAAAGCTGTAAAAGTTATTGAATCGAATTGTATAAAATTGAGCAACTATTTTAACATGCATAGATTGCGTATTAATACGAAAAAAACTGAATTTTGCATAATGCAACCTTTTAGAAAAAAAACGGACATCTCCGACTATTCAATAAATTTCAATAATTCATCTGTTATACTTGTTAATAAGTTTAAATATCTAGGAGTAATAATAGATTCAAATCTTAATTTCACGTCGCAAATAAATACTATTATTAAAAAAATGGCTATAGGTATTAGAAAGATATCCCATGTTTCCCAACAGTTACCCCCAATTGCAGTAATTCAAATGTTTCATGCATTTGTTATGAGTAATTTAAACTATGCTAATATCTTATATACTAATGTACACAGCCAAATGTTAAAAAAGCTTCGAGTTCAACTAAAATGGGCATTAAATGTTTGTAATAAAAACTCTTCTAAAACAAAAGAATATATTTCTAAATCTATTCTTTTTCCACAAGAGTTAATTATTTACAATATTATTATTTATTTCTTCAAATTCATAAAGAAAATACCACCCTACAACGAGATATCATTCTCATTTTCGACAGATTGTCTGAAGCAAAATAAACGAACAAAAAACTACTCACGTGTTAAATTTAATAAAAATATCATGAGTCAATCCTTTATTAATACTGCAATTTATAACTGGAATATATTGCCAAAAGAAATGAAAATAATAGACAACCTTAAAAAATTCAAAAAAGAATTATTATTTCTCAAACAAAAGTTTATATCAGGTAGATCGTGGATAGGATTTAAATTTTATAATAACGATTATACAATAAATCGAAATTAGTAAGCTATCCGTAGTCAGTGTTGTTTTATTTATTTCATTTTTGTTATTATTCATTTTTTGTACATAGTAGTTAATGACGCTATTCATTTGAAATATCAGTAAAATATTGTAAAAAAATACAAATGAATATAGATTATCTTATCTTATCTTATCTTAGGATACAAGCTAACGTCATCTATTTATGTTTTGGAGATAGTCCTGAGGAAAGTCAGATGTTTTGCCCATATATGGCATGCATGTCATAGGTTTCCTTTTTTTGCTTTAGAATTTCCCACATGTTAATTTCAATTTGCACGATATGGATTATTAAAAAAAATTTGTAATTTTTTAAGGTTTTTGAAATCCTTACAAAATATTATTAACCCATACTGAATTTTTTTAAATTTAATAATCTAATAGAAAATATTTTAAAAACACTAGAAATTCTGAAAGTTTGAAGTAAACCTTAATGCTTCACCTTCAAGGATGCGACTAAACGTCTTGGAAAAGTAGCCATCCTGCGTCGCACATTTGGTTCTACGAAAATACAACGGCAGCATTTGTTTTCCTTTGTGTGCTGATCGAATAAATGCTAAAAATAAATGTATTATAATTATTAACATACTACAAAACAGCTAAGGCAAATTTAAAGATACGATGATGATTTTACAATATTATAACTCCTTATTTAGATTAAATTCCTTTTGTGCGATTTACATTTGGATTTTTATAATTTCTAATGCCACACTAATTTATTCTTCCCCAATGACTATTTTTCCATTCATATAACAAACCTTCATCAAGAAATACTGCATCAGCAGTTCAAGGGATTTTTATAGAGAACAATGATTTATGGAAGCATGAAGAAGAAACTCCTCCTTCTAATTCCGATGATTTCGATCTTTACGACAACACAATTCTACCAGCCAAAAGGAATAAAGGAATCAAGTGTTGGATATTTCCTAGTGTCTTATTTTTTAATAAATTATTTTCATCATTCCAAGAGGTAAGTTAGCCGAAACATAATGAGAAGCTTGCAGACATAATTTTTAGACTGTGTATAAACCGCAACAAAAACTTTTAAGCAAAATTGTAGATTCACAGGTGCGTCTTATACACGAGGATTAATGATATATATATATATA